>BMAO01004292.1:0-68229 GCA_019973975.1 Trichonephila clavata | reverse complement strand
TTTTATTGAATAAAATCTCAATCTTAAATTTTGCCATCCATTTAGTAGCAATACAAAATACTTTTTAATTTATAGAAATATCATCATAACTTTGTTCATTTCATTTCCTAACTGTGTGTACAATGTTAATATATATCTATACATTTTCTATACTGCAGTCATTTGAATTTTTATTGTACTGTATGTTGATAAATGTGTCGACTTCAAAGCATTTCAATTTTGCAAACACGAAAAAACAAACCAGGGTACTACTTCTGGCACCTATTCTGATTTTCTAGCTGATGAATAAGTACGCAGTTGAACTCACCTACATTTTTTTACTTTTATCTCTTTATATAATTATTTTCACTAATTTAACAAGCACGATAGATAAGAATTTGAGACTGAATTGGCTCAGCAAAGTCTTTGTTTTGTAATTTTCAGAGAACAATACTCTTACAAATACAAGTAAATTAATGAAGTTCATATGTACTTTAAAAAATATGCATCCATAAATGTATAATGCTGTATGGTGAAGAACATACAATATATTTTAATAATTTGTGAGATTCACATATTCCACTATTTTTCCAGAGATCAGGGAATAAATCAGTTCGATACTGAAGAGCATGATCATATAGAAATTGAGAAGCAAGTATCTATCTATATTCTTATAATACTGATTGCATTAACTTTTCCTAATATTAAAGAAACAGTTACGATAAAAGAAAATTTCTAATTATCAATTTTACTATACTACAACTGACATTTTAAATATCACATTATTTTTATTTTACATCTTTATAAGCTTAAAATTCATGAGTAGTTACATATACATGCATAGTTATGTAAAAAAAATTTTTTTTAAAATTATTTTAATACAGGGATAGCAAACCTTACATTCTGATTAAGGCCAGCACTTTCCATTCCTTCCTGGATAAGCTTGCCTTTCACAAAACAGAATAGAAGCAGAAGGATATTGTACAGAAAAATAAATGCATTGCAAACAACATTAAGTGATTTACATATGAAAACCTTAACAGAGGGTTTCATTGCAAGAGATTTTTTAGTGTATTCAATGTTTTAAATATTGGAAATACCTTAATGTGCCCCCAAAATAATATTTTGCATGCCATTGATATGTTTTTGGTAAAATTAAGGACAGGTATGTCCAACACACACACAATAGAACCCACACACAATAGAACCCACACACAATAGTCAATGTTTAGTTAATCTAAATTTTACTTATTTTACACATCTTCACAGTAGTTAACAGAGGTAATTCAGTATTTAATTATCTAAAAAATTAGGACGCAAAAATCTGATATATAACCATACATGTTGTATCAAAAACAAGTATACATACATATAAATCAAAAACTTGTTGTTTTTAATAATTTTAGAATATTACAGGGAAAAAGAAAAAACATTTTTGAGAAGCATTCACTATAGAAATGGAAAAATATTTTAATTTACTATAGCTTCGTTAATGTTTATACTAAATGATTAATCAAGTACCATTTTTAAACATTATAAGTCAAAATTATCATTTACCATTTGTAAAATTACATGTAAAAAAATTATGCAACATTTTGAAAGTCCTTACTCGCTGTGCTATTTTAGGTAAAAGATATGATTGATCGAGAATTGAATTTCAAATATGATAATAAATTGAGGCATTAAAATTTTTTAATTAAAATCTGTGTATAATAAAATATGTTTATGTCCATTTATGGAATATAAAATACCTGCTCACTCTTACATGATCAAAATAAAAAAGTCTTTTTTGATTCCATAATTCTTTTACAAAAATAATAATAATAATTGTAATATATTTGTGTGGTATCTATTAGCACAACATTTGTTTTTCAGAGTTTGACTGTGGTATAAACCTATCACACAGATGTACAATTTTTTTTTACCATGTATTACAAATAAGCATTTATAGGTATTTGCACAATTTGTAGAAGATTTATCATTATAGATTAGATTTGCTTTATATCATTAGATTTATTTTTACATAAATATAAAAGTCTAAGAGACTTATGAATATTGATATTATCCTGCTTATAAGTCCTGAATAAATTTGTTGCATTGAGTTACTTACTAATATTGACTTAAGAAGAGTACTTAGATCAATTGTATATTTATTGAGAATTAGGATATTGAAACCAAATATGACTTTATGTATAGACATTTGAATGTGTGGGATGATGTTGCAATATACAGTCAATAACTGGAACTGTTCCTGCTCATGTTTGAATGCAGTAATAATAATAATATAATTTTTTTAATTTCTTGATGTGTTTTTGCTTGGCAAAATTATTTGGTAGTTTAATACATAAGTTCCAAATTTTGGAATGGTATGAGTGATTTAGCATTTCTTTGAAAAACTTTGAAGTAATTTAATATTTTGCTCAGGTATAATTTGGGAAACTGAAAAGTTTCTTGAAATTTAGGATTTTCCTGGTAAACTAATGATATAATTAATTATCTTACTTAAAAGTTGTAGAAACTGTTATTTTGATTAGAATGGAGCTCTGTTTATTCATGATAAACTTTGGTAACTTGTTGATGTTTAATAATGATTTTAATCTTTAATTATATATTTTGGTGGCAAGCTTCTCAATGATATGGGCCCCAAGAAAATGTCAAAAAATTGTTTTTGAAATGTTTAGGGCATTGTGAGGCCTTAAAATAGTATGATTTGTACCAATACATTGTGAAGCTTTTAAAGATATGTTATAAAATACTAGCATTTAGCACTTTTAGTCTTAGTAAATATCACCTACAAATGTTTGAATTTTTATTTTTATAAATTATTGTCTACTTGGAAAAAAATGAATCATACTAAAATACGGGAAAAGTTTTAGAAATTGTTTGAAACATGCTAAATTATTTTCGTGAAAATTTTTACACATAGGAGCATACAAAATTTTTGTTAGCTAGTCTATTTTAGTAATTACAATTATTTAACATGCATCATTTATCAACAATTAATTTTAATATTACATGATTATAATACAAATGAAGCATGTGAAAGTTTCATTTTTTTAACTAAGAAATTCATTGCAATTTAAAAAATGCATTTTTCGTATTCTATTGAAAGACTATCAGTGACATTGCTTCATTAGGTACTCATGAAGAGTATTTTTTCTAAGATGTATTCCAAAAGAGTATTTTTTTTATCAGTTTCAATTTTTATTTGCATTAATATGGATTTGTTACCAGCAAAGTATGAAATGCCAGCATTCTATACAATGCCTAGGCATTCTATACAATGCCGGATGTTTTTAGGCAAAGTATGAAATATGCGATTTATTACATACTTTGCCTAGGCATTGTATAGAATGCCTAGGCATTCTATGGAATGCCTAAAGCTATTTAGGCAAAGTATGAATAAAGGTCATGATAAGGATTTTATATCAATGACTTACATTCCAAAAAGTACAAATGTTATTTTGACAAAATGAGACTGTCATTAAAAAAAATTATTGTTAAATTGTGATTTTGCATATACTTGTATTAGAGAATTATTTAGAAGTTCCAAGTCGATAGAAACCATCCTATTTCCCACTCATTACAAGTGCCAATATATTGGCAGTCGGGGGGGGGGAATCAAAGTTTTTACTACAGTTCTTTTTTTTAAAATAATTTTCTGTTTTTTATGGCAAGTTTCACATAGGTGGATGTACAATTCAATATCATAACGTGTAACATTTTTGTATTTGGTTGAAAGTTCTTTCAGAATTCTATCACATCCCCAGAATCTGGAATTTAATTTTGCTTTTGGCAAATTAAATTCCTAGAACAAGTTCACACCGTCAAACTGGGTGTTACAATTACCGGTGGCTATTGGTATTAATCTACATGGTGCCTCACTAAAAAGGGGTACCAGCACCTGAAAAATGTACTAGGCCTGAAAATGGTAAAAATACCAATCTGCATCCCCATTGGGGGAAAAAATCTGTGACGTAATACTGTATAGCAGTTCTTCCCAACAGTTTTCTCTTCCGGATAGGTCAATGTTTGATAATTTTACGGCAGCCCACTGAGGGTGGGACGTTGATTATTTATATTTTAAATTGTTTTAATTTTATAATTTAATTGTATTTAAACATGCCTTCAGAGTAAAATTCAGTTGCACCAAAAATAATTATAAAATGATTTTACATAAAATATAAAGTGATTTCAAAGGAAAGTCGCACAAACACCCCAGTAAATATAATGGAAATAATTTAATACTCTTTGAGTGGCTTGATACCCTTTGATCCACGGACCAAGGGTTGGGGTACCAAGGGTTTATAGTACTAACGCCTTCTTTAACAGTTTAAATGAATTTATACATTTATTTTCCGAAAACATCACATCATAGCTATTCAGCAACCAATAGTCCCTGGGTTCCTTCTTAGTAGTCATTTTAGCATTTTTTAGATCAGTTATTAACTTCTAGTAAGTAATTTCAGTTAAGAAAAAACCTTTTTTTATTTGGAGCATCAACTCGAATTTTGGGCATTTAGCCGTTGAATAGTTGTTTTATGTCTATGGACCATGGGTCGGCAAACTTTTAGCTGTTGCGTGTCAAACCAATCTACCAATATGATTCAGTGAACATAGTAGAGCATTTTTGAAACAATTCACAAATTTACAAATTAGTTGAGTAGTGCAAAGTGTCTCTGAGAATTGTACCGCGTGCCACATGTGACATAGGTTGCCGACCCCTGCTATAGACCAGGCACCTTCTCTAACACTATAACTTGCTCCTCCATTTTCAGGTAGCACAGGAAAAAAACAATTTTTTGTTGAATAAGTTTAAGTAAAATTGAGTATTTTGACATTTCCGAACAAACAGCAATGTACAATTAACAGATTCTGAGCCCGAGACACGCGTTACAGGTTTTATGTCTTGCCAATTGACAATATTCGAAATGAATTTAGATGTATTTTATACTTTGCTGGTTTCTCATTAGGCATTCTATAGAATGTCTAGGCAATGTGTGAAATAAGAATCATTTCATACATTGCCGGCTAGATTTAGGCATTTGATAGAATGCCGGATTTCATACTTTGCCGATAACAGATATATAAAATTGAAACATTGGTATTGTATACTGATTTTTTAAACAACTGTTCTATAAAAATTCCCAAGACATAGTAAGATCTTTCGAAATATATGATGAATCTGTAATGAAATACCACATTTGCCAGCCTTGATTGTCTGACTTTACTGAGAAATTATCATTTACAAAGGCTTAAAATTTCTTTTAGAAATTTTTCTTTAGACTGTCTTCAAAGTTTAAAAAAGAAAATACTCTTACACTATTAAGTTAAAGAAAGGAATCATGTTAATACATAATTTTTAGAAATAATGATTAAATTTATTGGGTTTTTCTTTATTACAAATTATTTCTTATAAGTTTTTGAATTGCATATAAATTATCCAATAGATGTAAACCAAACAAATATTTCCATACAATTTTAAAAAATAAAACAATAATTAACATTAAAATCTTTGATATCCAAACAATAATACTAAAATGGATTTTCAAGAACAGCAAAAAGGAAGCTTTATATGTATTTTAGAAAATAACAGTTAAATTTACAGGGTTTTTTTTCATAATTACATGAAGTTTCTATATAAAAGAATACAATCAATGTCATAAATTTGCTAATAAATACCTTTGCACACGAATGTATGTATCCATCTGCTCTGAAACATGACACATTTTAGAATGTAAAAATTTTATTGCTACGTCGATCGGGGTTCCAAAATGTTATGCTCTCAAACAGCAATTCTTCAGGAGCAATGAAATTTTTTAGTTTAAAAACAATATTTGAAATGCCAGAGACAGTAAATATAATTTGCTTTATAAATCCTGAAAGGTCTTCACATCACTCAGACACAAGTATCAGTATCTAGAAATACGAATAAGTAATCTATTCATTAGCAGTATCTCCTCCTATTCACACACAATAGCCGAAGTATTAAATAATCGTTCTGGCTGACTAGTCAAAACAATTTTTTGTTTCGGCGAGCCACTCCCTATTTAGAGTCTGCACGAATTTTTCTCGGAAAAATTCGCTTACAACATAATTTGTGACAGTAGTAGAATTCTTCATATGGCCAGAAGCAATTTGTTCAACAGGGTGCTGCAAAATTATTTAAATCACAATGTGGCGGGCACTAATAAAAAATAATTACTAAGCCTAAAAGTATACAAAAATTCGAAGCCAAAGGATTGAAGTAAAAACTAAACTTAATTCTAATACTATAAACTAAAACTACATATATTTAGTCCCTTTTCTTTTACTAAAATAGTAGAAAATATATTAAAAATATTTCAAATATTAAAAAGAATTTAAAGAATATAAAATAATAATGTTTGCAAATTTGAAAGTTAGCGCGCAACCGTAAGTGTCATACGATCAACTGTTATTTGTTTACGTGATCGCACGTTATTAACCACGTGATGATGGTCCCGATCAAAGCACCCTCTAGTGATGAATCGACCCCATTGCGACTAAATTGTATATATTTAGAAAGAAGTTAGCAATTTTTATATTTCTTTACCGTCAACTCAATAATATATTTTTAATATGTAGACTATAATTAAATACGTTTATAAAATATTCCAAAACTTTTTTCACACAGCGAATAAAAGCTCATAACTTTGAGTAAATTGTGAAATATTCGGATAAAACCATGAAAGAACTTGGTAAAACTTATTTTCTGTGTTTAATTACATTTTTACGTACCTGAAATTTGAGATGAAATGATGCAAATCGTTACTTAAGATTTAATCAGTTATATTTTTCTAATAAAATTGAATAATGCTTTAGATTTACAATTACGTCTTTAGATTATCTTGAAAGCAATACTTTTTTCTGTTTCTAATGTCACAGAAGAATAATTATGCAATTAAAATCATACAGAAACGAATTTTTCGCATATTTTTGTCAGTTTTACACACAGGCAAAATTTTGCTCATAAAAATTTGCACACAGTTTCTGTGTAGAGTCAAAAAAAAAAAAAAAATAGTTCAAAGCACGCAGAATTTTAAAATTCTATTTATGAAATAAAGATGTTAAAGATTATTTTTTCGTAATACAAGAAGATTTAAATTTTACACAAGAAATTAAGCCTGTTTTTTTTCCAACTTACATACATTAATGAGAAAAATATTTTTAAATATTCCATTAAAATATATAAAAAAACGATGAATTCAGGAGGTTTGGCACTTCTATAAATCTCGATGGTGAAACATGAATTATTACTATGAGTCCTTGAAATATATTTGACCAGGAAACAGAAAAAAAGAAATAAAATGAAACTAGACAGTATAAAACCTCAATAAAATGAGTACATAGAAGAAAATCATATATTTTCCAGAAATCATTTCATACCTTTTCTTCTGATAGAGAGAAATAACTTTATTTAGCTATTTGAATTTTTTTATACTGTATTAAGTTACTAGAAATATACAGAAATGCATTCCTAAAAGGTAATGTACTGGTTGGACCGTATTATACTTTATTTTTCACTAGTCTGATTGTGTAAATTAAATAAGCATTCGAAGTATTTTCCATAAACCAATCTTTATGATGAAAGTAATGTTCTTTAAATTTATACAAACAGAATTTTTTGTACTATTCTTATGTACATGTATGTAAAGAATGATTTCAGTACTTTTTAAGGGATAAAAAGTATAAAATATATAATTAATATATTCTCTACAATAGAGACATCAATCATTTTAACTCTTTAGTTGAAGCATTCAACAGCAGAAATTGGAATATAAAACTATGTTAGAATTTATAAAAAATATTAGAATTTAAAATACATATATAGATATATGCTGCAGTATTAAAAACATTGCAGACTTAGGACAGCTCTTATATAAAAAATAATTTATATAAATAATATATAAATGTATATAACTCTAATCATTTTTTCAATTTAGATGTTTAAGTTTTTGGCAAACTTGTTGAGATTTATATTAGTGGTGACACGACCGCTGTCGGATCGCGTCTTGGATTTCATCTATCTGCTATGTATGGGTAGAACCAAAGTATTGCCACCAATTGATAACAAAATTCTTCTCCTATCTGCCACTGAACTTGCTGAAAAAATAAGGAAAAGACAGGTAAGTTTAATCATTGGTTTATATTTTTATTTCATTAATAATTTAGAGATTTTGTCTTCGAATCTACAAAATCTGCATAATGTTATATGATTCTTTTTTATTAAAATAATTTCTAATGAGTCGTTTGAATTCTGACAAATGTAAAAACAAGCAATAGAAAATACATATAAATATAAGCATTATTTTCTGATAACTATGCTTTCACATAAAATATTTTAGGTTCTTTGATCACCTAAATAGACTATAGTGAATATCGAAAAATAAATGTTCAACAATGAAGAGGCAACAATGTTCATTTTATCATTTATTTCACGTACATTTCTTCACATTACAGTGACACCTGCAGCCATCTTTACAAAGCTGTAAAAATTAAACAGTTCGATTAAGGTATCCGACTACCCTAAAATTGTGAATTTTTCCAAAAATTGACAAATTTTCTTAATATTTTATTTTATAGCCATCTCATAAGCTTTATAAAAATATCAAGATTATTATTTTCCGTTCACTAGAACAAAAATACAAGTATTTTAGTAATATCAGATGTCATTACTTTAAGTATTTAAAACGCGTTTTACTCGAAATGGGGGGGGGGGTTATGCTCAAACGGGGACAGCGATCGCTCAAAAGGTTTTGAAATTAATTAACTGAAATTTTTGTTTATGTTCTTTATGATAGTAGAAGTGTTTTAACCTTCATATTTATCAATCACTGTTTTATTACAAAATTTGCAGTCCCTTATGTTAATATAACCAATGTTATTTTTTTAAACAATTTCATATAATAACTAAGATAAAGCGCTCTAGTTTTTGTAAAAATTTAAATATTTCTTATCCTGAAGGCATTTCAAAAATGAACAACACAGCAACACATCAAAATTGAAAAATCGAAAATTTGTTCATAAACTTTTGGTACAGAACGGGCCGCGTTTATGTTATTTTTTGTAAATTTTAACCCACACACACACACATTTTAGTAGTAATACTTTCTTTTTATCTTCTTAATTTTAGCGTATTTTTCTTAAAATGTACTAATTAAATCTAAAAACAACAAAAAATCCTATATTTCTATTTTTTTTTAAAGTTGTCGCAAGTAGTCGGATACCTTAAGTTCATGTTCAAATGCAATTAAAATATCTCGAAAACCAAAACAACGTGATATAATTTACCGTATATATTTCAGCGTATTACGTCCTCTGACATACTTATACATTCATAGACAAAAAAATTAGCGCACCAAGAAATAATTGCGGGATCGTAACGCAACTTGGCATGAAAGTACATGTCGGGGAGATATGCAAATGATTAGAAATGCAGCGTGATCGCGCATTACGTATAGCTGGTAGAGGGCGTTTAACGTCGTTCTCCGTAAGCATGTAACCAAAGCTTGTTTGAGTGTGCTGAATCGTTTACAAAGGAACAGCTGAGGTAGACATGCCATTACGCTGTTTTCGAAGACAATATGAGCAACTGTCGCAGTTTGAGAGGGGGGAAATCATCGGCCTGATGGAAGCTGGGTGATCAGCTAGGCGAGTAGCTCTTCAATTAGGCCGCTCTGATTGTGTTGTGAGTAAGTGTTTGAACCAGTGGATCCGAGAGATGTCATTTACACGAAGATCAGGCTCAGGACGCCCTCGACAGACCAGTCGTCGAGAAAACCGCCACATCATAAAAAAATGCACGCTTAAAGCCAACTGCTTCATCGAACGCCTTCCAGGCACAGGTAGCACCTTCCCTGTGTCTTCTCGAACCATACAAAGGCGCCTGGCTGAAGAACATTTGGGATCACGGCGTCCATTACGTGTGCTGCCCTTGATGCCACCCATCGACGCCTCTGTTTGGAGTGGCACCGCGCACGAGGAAACTGAACTGCAGCAGAATAGAACCAGGTCGTCTTTAGCGACGAATTCAGATTCAATCTCAGCAATGAGGATAATCGTGTTCGTGTGTGGAGACCCTGTGGTGAACGCCTCAATTCTGCCTTTGCTTTACAGCGACACACCGCTCCCACAGCTGGTGTGATGGTATGGGGTGCCATTGCCTACAATACACGGTCACCCCTAGTATTGATCCATGGCACCATGACAGTCCAGTGGTATGTCCATGACATCCTTCAACCACATGTATTGTTATTCATGCGACGGCTCCCAGGCACCATTTTTCAACAAGACAATGCTCGGCCTCACACGGCAAGGGTGTCACAAGACTATCTCCACACTGTTACCTTCCTTGGCCTGCCCGATTCCCAGATTTGTTTTCAATCGAGCATATCTGGGATCATTTGGGATGGCGAGTTGGGCATCCCACGAGTTAGAACGAACTAGATGCAAGGTTATAGAAAATATGGAACGAAATATCTCATGACATCATACAGAACTTGTGTGCCTCAATGCCTGATCGTATCGCATTGTGCATTCGCGCTAGAAGGGGTTCAACAGGGTATTAAATCCTCCGTTCTTTTGCCTTTTTCTCTGAAATAAAGGATCCTTTTTCTTTGATTTTCTAATCATTTATTTACATCAAAGTAGTCATTACGTTTGTAAAATTTTATTTCATTTTAATGACTCCTTCTTGGTGCGCTAATTTTTTTGTCCATGAGTGTATAAAGAACACTTATATTTTCGAACTGCATTTTGTCAGTTTTAGATACATTCGCTGTATAACAGACACTTTTTAATTTTTTTTACGAAGAAATCTTAAATGTGCATATGCAATGCTCTTATCAGCCTGGAAAGAAATAGTATGTGAGTGGATAATAAAAGATTGGAATGAAACTAAACCTGTCATAATTGAAAAGTCATTTGGAAAAAAAATGTGGTATATCTAACAATTTAGATGGAATGGAAGTTATTTATAAATCAGAGTAACAGTTACGGGCGAACTTTTTATGCTGTCCACAAGACTCGTAAAGTATATAATTTCTTTTGAATAAACAGTATTGAGGTACGAGTAGAGAAATCTAAATTTTTATGTTCATTTTTCCTTTATTTTTAGACCTATCGTTTTAATATCTAACGTATAACGCACACCCGTAAATTTTGATCTTATTTTTTTTTGTGCTAAAAATGTGCGTCATACGCCATAATATATGGATCTTTTTTTTTCAGAATATACACATATTTGTTATATGCTTCAGTTGGTATAATCATTGAAAAGTGTAACAAAATTAAAATATAGATATCGAATTAGTAATCATGCAATTAACATAATACCTACAACATTATATGAGAATTATAGTACTAGCTGTCGTAACTGCAACATCGTGAAAGTTTCATCCAATATTTATGAAATTTACGGGACATATTAGTCACGTAAAAGAAGTAGCCATAATTTTATGCGAATTATTGATACCAACTACATATAATGTAGGAGCAGAAAAGAGTAAAATTTCTTCATTCTATAATCATTTCAAAATGTTATTTGTAAGAAAAAAGATTTGAAATTTTGCGTTTGAGGATAAATTCCTTAGCTGGAAATGATTAACATGGTTACATGTGTGGAACATCAGAATGTCCTTGACACGCCCAAATTGAGAGGCCAAACATCTAAATAAGTACACGATACATCAACAAATATCCGGAAGCAATGTATGACATCATCTGTAATCTCACAGATCCCTCTTCTTATAGAACTCCTGTTTTTGATTTATTTGTATTTTTTAATTGCTCTACTAGAGTCGAAGTGCCGTTAATAAAGTGTGTTTAATGAATAGGTATAGATGTATCGCATAAATTGCATAGACCATCTTTTCGAGGTAATTGCTTATTTGTTTGATATATTATTCAATCCTCTTTATGCAGTTCGGAGAGCGGGTGCCAGCTCAGGTGTCGTCCTCGTCACTTGACCATGATTCCAAATTACGAGGTCCGTCGCCAAAAGCCCTCAAATAGCCGAACAGTGCAACGTTAACGTTCACTCACTTATATAACTCCATCATCTTTATACACTCTACAACATGAAAAGCGACGCACTAGGAGGGAGTTAACCAAATGGAACGAAATTTGCACGTTTATGTTGGAGAATATATATACAAGTAATTTACTTTTAGTGACCTGTGATTGACTAGTTAGAGCTCCACCGCGTAACAATAGCGTATCGGAATGAAGTGTAAAATAGAGAATATTTCAATGCTAGGGCATAACTTCCAAATGAATGTGGTTTTGTCAATCCACTAGAACTACATCATTCCCTAGCAGATGGATTTGCGAACAGTATGAGTAACAGTCACTATTTGAGAGAGGATGTGCAATTGGTCTAAAGGAAGAATGATGGTTAAATCGCAGATTTGATCGATATTTGAGTCGGAGCGATGTAACCATTCGATGATATTTTTATGAATAGGTGAACCATGGCCGTTCTGAACATCAAAAAAGAAGCGGTCAACCGAGAACAAAGAGATCATTTGATCAGCGCTCAAACCCCTTGATGTGTCCTTACGAACAATTCGATGCGTAACCGAAGCATCAGTGGTTGTGGAATGACCATCTATAGGTGACTCAGTAAACAGGAGTGGAGGCCACAGATTCATTGCGCAGACTGGTCTTCACCGTTGCATATTTACAGGCACATTCGACCTGGAATCTCCCAGACTGAAATAGAATCTCTAGTCCCATCTCCAATGAGCCACAATGATCAAAGAAAACATGATTAGAGGCATCGAGCACAAAAATGGGTTACTCACTTGACTGCAGCCTACCACACAGTCCAACAACCATAACCTATGGTATGAGATGCATTTCATTTAATAGAAGACCATACTTTTTTTTCGTTGCCATCCGTGATACTCTTAAGCATGGTAGTATGTCGGAAATAGTATGTGCCCTTACGTGTCGACAATGTAATTCTCCCCCGCTCATAGCTTCTACTGTTTGCCTTCGTGCTCACTAGATCTGTCGGTAGTAGAGAACAATCCTGTAGATTAAACAAAACTGAGCCTCGCACGTGATGCCGTGTGTAGTTTAAGAAATGAAATAAATTATTGTGACTATCCTCAGATTTATTTGTTTGAACTATTGATTATCTCTTGACATATTTGTTTAATGATAAAGCTATAATAAAGTTAGCTAGTAGAAAAGTTTTTTTAAAGAAATACAGTAGCTGTGTTCTTAATTGATTTCATGAGACAGACCAGTTAAAGAAAACTAAATTATGCTTGAATAGCCTCACAAGATGAACAGGGAAAAAATATGAAAACATCAATACATGTATTTATAACGTCCCCTTTAAAAGAATTCAAAAAATAGTATACAAAATTCCTTTAAAATATTATAAAGTTAAGATACACCAGAACTAAGAGAAAACAAAAATAATAGAATGAGTCACTTCTTCTCGACTAAGTAGACAGTTAAAAAAAGGCGAATTAAAAACGCCACCATCATTATATCATATGATTACCATAACATACAACAGCGACTACCATAAAATACATATTGCTACAGAAAGTTTGGGCTCAATTTTTTTCCTAGCAGAAGGACATCTCAGGCCGAAAAGATGGAAGAGAATACTCTAGTTCATAGATTCTCAACGTGGGCGATAACGCCCCCTTGTGGGCGTTTGAGGCTTTCAGGGGGCAGTAAAAGACCCAGTGAAAATTAGGGGGCGTTGATATGTCACAGAGGGGCTTAGGCAGATTAACCAAATATAGTCTAAAAAGACTAAAAAAAACATGCTGATAATGTGCTAACAAAAGTTAGTACTGTTTATCTTATGTTGATTGTATGTATTTAAATCATTTTTATATCACATGTACGACAATTCACATATTTCGGTAGACCTATATTAAATTGAATCATATAGTGCGTTTTAATTACTGTAGTGACCGTGTTATCTTTGTGAGCAAGGAAAAATGTTTCGTCCATTGCATTTCATTACGTATATTATCCAAGAAATATAATTTAATATGTTAACTAGGAATTCACGTGATTCTTTAAAGGCTGAAACTGTCAATTTATATTTATTTTGAAAGCAATAGTTTATTATGAATTACTTCGTATCTCAAAACCCCTGCCTGTCTTTATAACATGTAAGCTAAAAATTTTATTCCACTCTTTTAAATGAAGAAATTCAGTAGCGTTTCAATTCCAACAGTATCCTATCTATGACTAAAATATATAATATTACACATTTAAATATATTTGTGGCAATAGCTATTTCAGATTCGCAAGTAAAAAAATTGGAGTTTTAGAAAAGAATTAAATTAAAAAATACATTCTACTAGTAATAGAATATTTTTTAGAATTTTACTCTTGTTTTCACCATGTATTATGTACACTCTTATTTCTCTAGTGGGAGGGGGCGGTAACGAAATATTCACTAGAAAAGGGGGCGGTATCGAAATATTTACTAGAAAAGGGGGCGCCAGTTCAAAAAAGGTTGGGAACCTATGCTCTAGTTAATAATGCTGAATAAATAAGAGTGACCTTAGCGACAAATATGGTTGCTAAATGTTCCAAAATAGCCGAATTTGGCGGCAAAAATAGTTGCCCCGAGACAAATCCGCAAAGGTCTAAGATGTTTATTTGTAAAGATATATTTCAAAAAAAAACCTCTGAAATGGTGATAAAACTTGGTGAAGATCATGCCTCACACTAAAATTCAGTAGCAGAGATTGGCATCGAATATGCATTTCATTCAAATCATACGATATTTTGACTAAGGATTTGAATAGTGCTTGTGTGAACTATGAATTAGTATTATTATGGATTTATATGTTGTCATTTGTTTTCTGTTAAAATAAAATGTATTGTATTTACAGTGTCAAAAAACACGTAGCATAGCATGATTTTTTCGCACAATGCTTATTTTAACAAAAATTAAAGAATTTAATATACTAATGGGATGTTTTTCTCGTTTTTTTTATTGAATACATTAGTGTATTCAAAGATATTAAACCATCACCCGAAAAATAACACCTTTCTTCGATATTGGTTGATATTTTCAAGAAGTTTTTATTATTAAAATGGAATCTATGTATACATATCCACACAAAAATTTTCTGTTCTGTTTTTATTTTTCATCGAGGTATTATGTAACTAATACGTTTAATTGTTTTAAAGGTTTTATACTTATAGAACAAAAAACATTTTGAGTTTAAATAACAAATGGACTTCAAAACTGTTCTAACTTTATGCACTTTATGTCCATTTTACTTTTAATGTACTAAAAAGATATATTTAAATTTGATACAAATTACCACAATAATTCACTTGTATTTTTAATATCACATTGGATCGGCCAGATTGCAAAATAAAAGATACATGAAGTTTCACTTTTTTTTACTGTGCTCGGAATTTTGGGTAAATTCATACGAGAATCAGATTTCAAATGTGGATTTAAATTATATGAGCAACCTAAAACTGCTTTTGTGATATCTTAGGTATTTTTAATAGCTTCTTTTTAAGTTAACATGATATTCATACATTTTGTGTTAAATTTAAATTTTAATATTGACATTTTCTTCTTTCATAGATATATTAAAGAAAATTATAATTAGATATATTAACAAATACATTAGTTAATTTTACTTGTGTTTTAGGAAATCCTGTTATTTTTTAAGTTAACATGATATTCATACATTTTGTGTTAATTTTAAAATTTAGTATTGATATTCTTCTTTCACAGATACATTAAAGGAAAAGATAATTGGAATACTATGGGCTCAATTCATGTGATGGCATAGTCACATGATAGTGATAACCCTTGTTTTTGTCCAATCAGCTCAAAATCTCATGTGACGTCACTGTCACACGATAAAAACAATTATGTGTTTCCAGCTAATCAGTTCATGTGCTTCGTTGTTGCCAACTTTTGATCTTTTTTACAGAAACATTCTCTTAAAAAATATAAATTTGTCAACAACAATAATACACATAGGTAGAAAAAATGCATTTTTTAAAAGTTAATGCATAAAATAAGATTTTTTTTTTAAATTTTTAAAATTTTTTTTTATAACATTTGAACATTTTTACCCAAGTTTTACAAATGGAACAACAAATACAATTAGTTTAATGTCTGTTTTGGATTCAATGGAGAACACGTATTTGTCTTTATCATGTGACCGTCATAAATTAAGCCTATTTGATAAAATAATTGAAAAACATTAAACATAGCATTTTAAAATTTTGACATTTTTAAGTATAAAACTTATGGCCAATTTTATTGAATTACAAAAGCACTGCTTTTACTATAATATTATTTCAAAAAAGTGGTTTTATTTCTAGCTGAGCTGTGAAGAAGTCATGAAAACTTACATACAGCGATCTCGGACTGTGCATGCATATATTAATGCTGCTGTGGATGAAAGATATGAAGAAGCTCTGGATGAAGCTAAAGCATTGGATGTCTTTTTGACCATTACTTTGAAAACTGAAGAACAGATTCTCAAAGACACTCCATTGTTAGGGGTTCCGTTTTCTTGCAAAGAAACGATTGGTGTCAAAAGTAAAAATGCTCTTCATTGGTAAATTACATCTATCAGGGAGTTATACATTTTTAATGCATTAAATCGTTAATTGAATTTGTTGTATCTATGAATAACACATTCTTTCTTCATCCTCTGTTATACCGAAAATTTTATTTCATTGTAATTTATCTTATTTCGATTCTAAATTTCATTAGTTTCTGAATGTTTTTATTGTTTTTTGAACTTAATTGGTTATTGATTAGCTCCATTTTTCGATAGCACCATTCAAGACAGAAAGATTTTTTAAATTAAGTATGTTAATGAATAAAATAGACCTTACACAATCGCGATATCCTGCGTAATATGGGATTAATTTGTAAGCTCTGAAGCAAAAATTCTTATATCCTACAGATTATTTTAAATCTTCTATTGAATTCTTTATTGCTGTTTGTCTAAAACTCCCGAATGTGTATTGATTTGATTATTTTGTGGCATAAATTGTTTTTGAAAGATTTAAATTAATCTGTAAAATCATACAAAAAATTTTCAGGAAAACGAGGTCTCAGATGGATATCAATTATTGCAATACATTTTTGTATCAAGTTCTATAAAGGCTAAGCGCTCAATCAATTATTATAATTCGAAAAATCTGTCAACTAAAATAACAGGATTCTTTCAATACAAAAATTCCTTCCTTGGTCTCGCAGTCACATACAGTAAGAGATATTGAAAATGTAATACCAAGATGGAGCGGCTAGAAAATGAGTAAGAACAGCAAACAAAGAGAGGCAGCAACAAATAATAAGTGCAGGTTATATTCGTAACACAGGGCGAAAACTATGTCAGCTGAACACAGATTGTAAAACTACTGTGGATGGTGATATGCAAGGCAACACCTCTAGATACAAAATTAGTGAGAGTACGGATAGCGTCCTGGACGATTGGTCTATATTCTCTATCAACCATTTGCCATATTTTATTTTCTGCAACTGGTCATGGCACATACGCAAGCGGTGACCAATCATGTCCTAGATATATTCGATTAGTATGATATTAAGTTAGAATGATGGCAAGGAAAGCATATGTATATCTTACTGAGTATATTGCGTAGTATGTGCAATGTGAGGTCGGGCGTTAACCTGTTAGTAAAGGGTAATTGAAAGAGAATAACACTTATACATCATTAGAATGATACGTACGACCATGAATGGAAAACAGGGGTAAAATGCTATCGTATGCAATGCCCCTCCAAAATCATGATGACTCATTGCTGCACAGTGAGGCATTCCACAGATGCGATCGAATTCGACCTGCCACCACGTCGGCCTCACACTCATACATGGCGACTATAATTGGACAAATAAGAGCAGAATTTCTTCTGAGAGCACATGTATCGTTTCATTATCTATATGTTGCTCTTGGTCTGTACTATAGTAAAAGAAGTTGTCTGTGCTGAAGGTTCAATGGAAATCTTGATGAATTCTACGAATGCTCGCCACTACGAACCTGTCGGAGGGAAATAGTTCTGGTGGATATGAGAATATCAAGGTTGTTATCCACGTGCTACAAAATGGCGACAGAAGTGACTTGTAGTGCCTGCACCTCATGTCGATGGATGCTTCGTTCCACTACTGATGGCGTTACTCTAGCCCCTTACACATGCCCCATGCAAACAATCTTTTCCATAATCAGCGTACCCTGATCTCGCCTATGTGAATGTCAGCTGAGATTTAATGTCTGAATCAACTTGCCCTTCGTATTCCAATCATAATCAATCCTTCGTAAAAGCATCAGTCTGCTAAAAATGCCTCTGTTGGAAATTACCTGATATTTTCTCTTCTATAAGACATAGCTTAAGAAAAGAACATTGAGACACATTGACTTTCCTGGTTTCAGTTCGAGGGATTAGAGGTAACGTTCCGTTCTTCGTAAGCCAAATGTTGTGGGTTCTGTCCCGGCCGGAATCGATAGATTTTCTGCACGCTAAAATCGTAATCACGTATGTGATATGATTATGTGGCAGGAAATGTTGACTTAAAATTAATTCAAACATGTCAAAATTTTGTGCGAACCATGAAATGGCTCTCACATTTGAGCATTTGTCGCGTCTGCAAAAGCTTAGTTGCCAATATGCAGTCCATTAGGGGAAAAAATTTTCCCTGGCAGAAATAACTACATGGATATTTCTCATAGTACGCGTTCCTTCCTTTATATCTTACTCAGTGCATACCATAGAGATGCGCATTTCGCATAATTTAAATTACTTGAGGTGCACCTTTTCTGAAGTTTGTGCAATTTTCTAGCTACTCCTTCTTGTTGTCACATTTACAATGTCACGTAATGCATTAAATTTGAGTAACCCTGTAAAATTCAACTTTTATAATATGGACTGTTTTCTCATTTCACATTCTTACATAATGTGGTTACTCGACATAGAAACGTTATTTTCTCTTTAGGAATGGCTCAAACAAATGGTCTTGTACGAGCGAAAGGTCGACTTGCCCCGCGGGATTCTGATACAGCTGCTTTGTATCGAAAGGCTGGTGCTATTCCATATATTGTAACCAATGTTCCAGAACTTTGTTTGTGGTGGGAAAGCGCTAATGCCATCAATGGTTTGACAAAAAATCCTTATGATAATAGAAGATCCGTTGGTGGAAGCTCAGGTAATTTTTCATGCATCAAATATTCTATTTAGCCACCCATCCGGTATAGTGGTCAGTGAAGCTGACTGCGGTGCCGTAGGGACTGGGTTCGAATCCCGGAGAAGGCATGGATGTTTGTGTTGTAATCCTTTCTTCTGTCTGTGTTGTATGCCCCCGTGTTATACATTGCGTGGTGCACGGGGTTTATAAATGTTAAAAAAAATATTCTATTTTTCTTTAAACTAATTGTATTTTAACCAGAATGGCCCATGAGCATGAAATGTACCTACAGATATTTGTTTTACAATTTACATCTATACATTACTGTACTCCTTTTAGAAAATGTTACTGTACTTCTAAAAAAAGGCATCCATTTTCAACCACTTTCGACATTTTGGTAATAACTTAATCAATAATTTTGAAAATATTTCCCTGAAATTTTAATAAGAGGGGATTCGTTTATCCTCGTTAAAATAAATGAACCATGTCTGATTTTTACAACAATGATGTTTTAAAAATATTGCGTGGTTTTCCTGTATTTAAATGCTTAATATTTCAGAATATCAATCATTGAAAGTGTTTTAGTAGATAGTGAAACAAGTTCCATCGGCGAGAAAAAATTCGATCTATCTTCATTGTCTGCATTATTTCGCTGGAATTTAGGTTATTGATCGCTATATCTGTCACCATTAAGTTATTATTTTTTTTGCCAGTGTTATATGAAACATGAAGTTTTCTCAAATAAAGTTACAGAAATTTTTAAGAAAACATCATCTAAATAATTCTAAAGTGACTGGGAACATATTGTCGCGAAAATGTTTCAAAACGTATACACTGTTAAATGATGTATGTAAGAAGATGACGACCTCTTTCATAGCATCTAATGAAATTATCATAATTTTTAAAAAATTGAGCAAATATGCTTAATTTAGTGGCAACGCCATTATCGAAGTCAAATTATTAAGTAATTTCCTGATACCTTAGAAATATGAAGAGATGTAATATTAATAAACATCTTGCTTTATGTTATGGTCAAATATAGATTGTACTGTTTTGGAACTGCTATTCCAATTCAAGCCGTAGCTCAGTAGTCATTTTGTCTAAATTGATATATATGTATATGGAAGATGGAAGGGTGAACCTGACGAGCAAAGTTAAGTTAGGCGCTTTTAAAACAACAATTTGTTAACACATAATTTAATACATAAATATTATTCAGGAAGAGACGCCGTTCATTATAAAAAAATTAAACAATGATTGGTACAAATATGCAAAATGCAACATAAAATTAGATTCGTTACCAATATTCAAAATAAAATTTGAATACGTAAAAAGCTTATCAGCGTCCATAATCTTTAAAGTTAATAATGCAATTACATTCATCCATACACGCTCATATACATATAACTTCCCGATAAAAAACTTGCGAATTTCTTTAAAATGAATTTTGAGCAAAGAACAATATTTCTGTAGGTTTTCTCTCTCCCTTGTATATACAAATATATGTATGAAAAGATTGTCTGACCTGTTACTCAGTAAATATTTTTGATTATTGTGATGAAGCAAAGGTGAATACGCCCCAAGATGCCTTAACAATCTTTATTTTTTTTTATCTTCCTCTTTATCATTCATCCTCTTCTTTTTTTTTCTTTCTCATATTTAAAAAGTATTATTCAGATTACAGATGCACTTCTTTTTTTTAATTAATTGTTTTTGTACAGTTTGATCAAATATATATTTCCTAAAACCGCATAACCAATACCTTTCGTAAATGCTGATTTTATATATATACTTATTTAATATTTTTATACATTAAAATGCATCCCAACAAATATTTTTAGACCACATTACATCAAACCCAATATGAAAGTGATTATGAAATTTAAAGAGCTTTGAATATTTTAATACAATCACTCTTTTACAGTTTGTTTACAAATCAAATAAATCAATACCCAACTGTATATCAGCTATGAAACAAATGTTCAAAAATTCCTCTTGACTTTCAATTGCAATGTGTGGCTGTTATTACTTTATAATACTTTTTTTCAATTATTGATTAAATTCTCAAACTATTAAATAAGAAAATGCACTAATAGTCTTTCTTTTGCAGGAGGGGAAGGTGCTATCATCACAGCAGCTGCTGCTGTGATAGGAATAGGGAATGATGTAGCGGGAAGTATTCGCTTACCTTCTTCATTCTGCGGCATCTATGGACACAAGCCATCAAGAGGTAATCTTAGCCACAAGAGTTGCATATGATTAGTATTGCATACCATTGAGATTGCTAACCACATCGAACATCATTTTTCATTTGAAAAATATATGTCAACTACTTTCTTCTTTACACTTTATAACAAAAAAAAAACCGACGCACCAAGAAGGAGTTGCCCGATTGTAACGAAATTTCGTATGCAAAAACATTAGTACCGAACATGCAAATGATTAAAATTTTATGTCCAATGAATAGTGGGAGCTACAGCGCATCGGAACTGCGCACTCAACAGGTGTCTATAAGAAGCGATTCTCGATCTGATGGTCAAAATTTCTGTTGCATTTCAATTTAGGTTACCTTTCAACGACTGAAGAAAAACCTCGCCGTAGGATTCGAGCTCATTACGAGCAGCTGTCAGAATTTGAAAGAGGCCGTATCATTGGAGTGAAAGAGGCAGGTTGGGCAAATCGGAGAATCGCTTGTCATACGGGTTGAAGCGATGCGACCGTTAGAAGATGCTAGCAAGAATGGGTGGACAGTGGCAGATTTCAGCGTCATGAGGGTAGCGGTCGACCTAGAGCCACGGCAGATCGGGAGGACAGATTGATTGTCAGATCAAATGTCACAGCGCCTGATTCATCCTTGTCAACCATCAGAAGTGCGATCCGCACACGAATGTCCACCATGATCATTCCCATACTGGTGATACAGAGAAATTTATGCCCGTGCCGAGCACTAACCGCTTGTCACTCTCGCCAGATTACAGTGTCACTCTCGCCACAGTCACTGTCGAGCCAGATTACAGTGGTGCTTGGCTCGATCAGGTTGGAATCATGCTGACCGGGTACGTATAGTGTTAAACGACGAATCCCGCTTCCAACTGTGTCCTGGCGATAATCGAAGACGTGTCTGGAGACACTCAGGATAGTGTGCCGTTCCTGCTTTCACTATTGCACGCCACACAGGCTCTCCACCAGGAGTTATGGTATGGGGTGCCATTTCTTTTGACAGTCGGGGGGATCCCTTTGGTCATCATTAGAGGCACACTTACAGAACTGTGGTACATTGACGACATTCTGAGAATTGTTTCGCTACCGTTTCTTTTACAGCACCCTAGCCTCAATTTTTAAGCAAGATAATGCCAAACCACGTACGGTTCGTGTTGCTTTGAACTGCCTTACAACTTGTCACACACTTCCTTAGCCAGCCACCAATCGAGTATGTCTGAGATATGATGGGAAGGCGACTGCATCTACCAGGGAATGTTGATAACCTGTCCCGACAGTTGGAGCGAATTTGGCAAGATATCCGCAGGAGACCATTAGATGTCTTTATCACTTTATGCCATGTCGTGTGGCAGCTTGCAGAGGTGGATCAACCCCTTATTGAGCTCGTTAGTTTGTAACTATGTAACTCTGAAATAAATCATTCAATTTTTCTGAGAAGTTTTAATCGTTTTCTATTCTGTATAATCTTTCGACCCACCAATTTTTGCCTCTATCGGACAACTCGTTCTTTGTGCGTCTTTTTTTAGAGTATATATATATATAAACACTAATATTCAACGTTTCCGTTTATTCAGGTGTTTTGATTATGTAGAAAAAATCACTCAAAACAGTATTCAACTATTAAACCTCTCATTTGACTTGGAGGAATTTATATTTACTTAATTATTGTAACTTGTTTAAGAAGGATTTTGAAATATTGGTTTGTTCATTTCTATTCATTTTCAAGGGAAAAAATGTTTTATGGAAGTTTTTTATATATGTAATGTAACGCTGATCACTCTTTTTTTAAAAAAAATCATTTCGCTGATTCGAGTTAATTAAAATATCTTAATTATTTAAATAACTATAATGGGATAAAAGCCATTAGGGAAAGAGTACAAGGAAGAAAAATATTTATCTCTCACAAAGCATCAACAAACGACTCTTTATGAATTCATAATGTTTTTAAATTAATTTGAATTTTTTTAATTTAAAAACTTTCTGAACTAAATTATTCATTCATGTGTGTTCGATTTTTGTCAAATCAATTTTTTTCTTTGCTTTTACCAATTTTCTTTTTAACTCAGATGCTTCTGGAAGCAAGCATTAAATTTCTTCTAGTTCTCCGTTTTGCCTCTGTTTTAAATACATTATATTTTTAAGCTCTTTAAAGTGTTCGTCTTAATTCATCTTTGGTAGAGTAAAAGCCATTCCTACAAAACTTTATAACACTTATTTTTTCTCTCAAAAGTTTAATTTTACTGGGGCCTTCTTTAGAATCAACAAAGTTATAAAGATATTAAAAGCAACAGCAATTTTTTGAGTGTTGTGCTCACAAGAAGTCACATTATTTTATTTCATAATTTTTGAGCTAATCAAGCAAATGGAAATAGCCTTTAGATTATTTTTTTATATTTATTAGTGATTTTTAATCATATACTATTAAAGATCATTACTATTGCGTCCCTTATAATAATAATGGCGCAAAAAAAAACATTTAAAGTATTAATTATATATACAGTCGACTCTCGTCAATTCAAATCTTCGATAATACGAATATCTTGCTAATTCCAAGTATATGCTCATCCCCTAGAAAAACTCTTGAAATTTCGAACTAAACAATACATTTTGGTACAATGAATATTTCGAAGTAAAATCTGTGGCTAGTCAGACAATAACACGTGATAATTCGAAGCTATCTCATATAACTCTCGACAATTCGAATACTCCCTATCATGTAGAGTCCTGCAGCAAACAGGTTGGAGCTTACGTGTTTTGAGGTGCATTGTCTCTGCGTGTCTCCCCTGTAACGTAGCCCCTTTGATGACCTTTGTGATGACCCTCTGCCTTCCCTTCTTTGTGTTTCCCGGTTCCTCAGGTAAAAAAAACGCTTTTAATGCTTTCCTTCTTTAAGTGGGCAATAGACGGCTGTAGCTGTTGTCAGCCGTTCATATCTTTCGTTTAGCTAATGGCTGTGCTATTCATGTATTCCGATAGGATAGTCTGCTATTGTGAAGAAGAGATGCGTAGGATTTTGTATTTTACGCGTTAGAATGGCATGACGATTTATGACTCATCTGTGGGACTGATAGCATGTGGCACCAAATAGGGCATGGGCCGGACTGGACCCTGCCTTGAAGAACCAATGGTGTTGGGGATAGTGTTTAAGGGAACCGAGTGCAAAAGGATTTTTTTCCACTGAGGAATAACAGAGATTTGGATGGGTAGTAGAGTCTTGTTTGAGAGGTTAAGAAAAAGATTTTTCCTACTCTCTTGATAATTTGAAGTTTTTCATTTGTCCCACCAACTTCGAACAACTGAGAGTCGACTGTATTTTTGGTATTTTTGATCATAAAAAAGTAACAATGCATAGGTTTACGAAAAAAATTTTCTCAAGTCTGTTACTAACCTTTTACAGACGTCATATCAAACAAGGGTGTGTTTCCAGAAGAAGATGCCATTTGGGATGAAGTCGTGAGCACAGGTCCAATGTGTCGTTATGCTGATGATCTTCCTTTGCTCTCAAGACTGTTGGCAGACAACAACAAGAATGTAAAATGGGACCAAAAAGTATGTTCTCACGGTAATTTTGAATTACTATGAAAAAATTATTGTTTCGTAATTAATTAAATCAAAACCTTACTAATTACATATTTTTCCGCTGAATATCTATAGACTTATAAAAAGAAAAAAAATAGTATGAAATTTTTATCTACATTTTGCAGGACCTGTGAATGTGTGCTCGATTTAAAAAGAAATTGATGTAACGGTCATTTAACTTTGACCTGTACTGTCTTATTATATCTCTACATATTGTTTAACATCATGTTAGATAGAAATCAATGTAATACATAATTCTAATTTTATTCTAAATACATACATATATACAAAGAGAGAGAGAGAGAGAAATAATTAAATTTACGACGCAGGTTGAGTGACGTTGTGCAATTGTGACACTGCAGGTGACTATGTAAATATAAAAGAATCCACGTAAGCAGTTATTTGACATTCTAAGGAGTGAAACGATAGTATTCAGATAGTATTCAGTGATAATTAGATACAGTTGGCTTGAGATGAAATATCTAAAAGTATTTGATCCTGAAAAAATTAGGGGTGCAGTAGTCTAGTGGTCATGGTCACGGACAAAGTCATGACACACGGTCATAAATTCGAGCCCCAGAGCCACTGAAGAGAGGCTGATACACCGAGAAGAGAGGCTAACGGACATTAAATCTATCGAGGCTGAAAGTTCTCCTGTTAGTGTGGTGTGGAAGTTCGGAAAGGGGACGCTAGATCTGGTGTCGTCCTCTACACTTGGCCATGACTCAGAATTACGAGGTCCGTCACCAATAATTTCCGTGTTGCCTTATAGTTCGACTTTAATAAACAATCCCTTACTTGCAAAAACTGTCGAACCCTAAAGAATCTCTTCTTCGTGAAAGGAGCGTAGACACTGGAATTTTCATGAACCACCGGGTTACAAATGTAACCTATAGGTTACCTTCGCAAGGACCAATTTCTGTAGACAGAAGAATATAAATGAGTGGATTCATAGTTTGAGTTCACATTGTAAGAGTGGGAAGGCAAACCATGGTGCAATAGATCATCTGTAATTTAAACGCTGGTGGACAAAAAAGTGTTAGCAGTCACACCTTCCGGAACAATTTCCTCACCAGGGAGCATAAACTAAATATCGCAAATCTCAAATAGCACAGAAACGTTCCCACTGGAGCCTAAACATGTGGAAACATTTTGCCTAATTTAATGAGCCCAGTGTCGACATTAATGGATGCCGATGACAGGGTGAAAACGTCACAATCTGTATGAAGTGATGGATCTTTCTTGTCTGCAGGATGCTACTGGAGCTAAAAGAGTAGAATTCTCATCTTCCAACTCATGGTACATCTAACATGGTACATGGTACACCCCCGCACTGCGGGGGGAGCCAAGGCTTCCATGGGCCCAAAGCCTGATTGACGCTCTTTATGTAGATTTTCTCAAAATTCGCTTTCGATTTTTTAAAACCCAACTCTTAAGCGATTTTCCAATTGGCGATCTAACGTCATTCAAAATCAAAATTTTAACGCGCTCATTAGATATCTTTGATCCAATAACCAAATCAAAAAACATTTTGTTTGATGTACTGTAATCCCAGTGACGAGAGATCCTTTTCTTTAGTGGTGTTTTTTCAAACCTAAATTAAGAACAGGTAAAATATAAGTCAGATGGAGAATCGGGGATATAATGCTAGGAAGATAAAGAAATTCATCCCTTTTATTATTACAGTATACTTTACACTAGCTATTGAGAGAGAAAAAAAGACATGATTTACTTTCTACCGAAGTAGAAGAGTAACTTATTGGCTTTAGTTCCCCCTCCCCCTCATATATTTCATTTTCATTTAGCGAAGTCGTAAATAACGTACATCTGTTACTCTTTTTTCACGTGAAATAGTATTACGATACTTGGAAAACCATAGAGAGCATTTAAATAATAATTTGGTCAGATTTATGAGTGTTCAATCAAATAAAGCATAATGAGAAACGTTTCACTAAATTGCTTTTATATAGAATATTTTTATATTCAATGCACTTAAATTTAGGGTGTATTCCTTTTCTTTTTAAACATTTCCATCTCTCTTCTCGCTTTCATTATTATTTTTTTTATCGGAATTAAATATTCTGGTTCAAAAAAGGGTATTTTTGTCAACAAGACAAGAAGAAACGCGGCTCTAAAATGAGTGGAGTTAAAAAAACTTTGAATATTTCTCAAAAACGAAAAATTTGAAAGGAAAAGGAGTATAATAATGCAAATGTGCAAAATTGGATACAATTTTAATATCTGCAAGTGCATAATCTTGTGCAAGTACTAGTCACTGTTATGCTAGTGAACCTGATTAACAAATCATGGAAATGAAAATTAATTCACAAGAAAAAAACACAATTTCGGACACTTCAGCTAATAAGGATACTCTATCTAAAGAAAAGGAGTCGTAAAGAATAAGGTAAGCGATATCTTTTTTCTTTCGCAAGAATTTGAAAACGAAAATTATTTTACAGTTTTCGTGTCTTTCTTAATGTATAGTTTTTATTTAAGTTACCAGGTTATCTTTCGACTGTTTTAGAGAGATTTTCCATTTTTATTAATACCATAAATACTCTCTAATGTTAAAGGTTATTTACTTCGTTTATTCAGACTCTGGTTGATTTTGTATTCAGTTATAAGTTTAATGTTTAAATATTTTTAGGTGATGTGTATAGGTACATTATATTTGATTTTGTAATCCTTTGAAAGATCTGGCTTGGGGCCCAAAACCTGACCTTGCGAGGGGGGGGGCTTATTATTTTCTGTTACACCACTGCAGCTATTAAATAGCTCATTATCCTTTTTAAGTAATTTTTATAGTTACTAAAACAATGAACGCAGACTTTTTCTACTTGATTATTGTTGGTATCGCTACAAACCTGTTTTTATTTTAAAAGCTATGGAAAAAAAACTGAGTTTACTTTTGTTATTTTCAATACTTGGAATGAACTAAATAAAATTTCAAATTCTGGTTTTTAAATTTTTTTTTCGTTTTGTACGCAGTAGTAGATAAACGCAGACTTTTTTTCTAGCAAGTATATATATATATATATAAGATCTAGCTTGGGGCCCAAGACCTGACCTTGCAAGGGGGGGGGCAATTATTTTCCGTTACGCCACTGATCTAATATCATTCTTTATACATTTAAATTACCGTAATATATCTTTGACGAGCATGTGCTGCCATTTGTGAATCTTCAACATACC
The DNA here is from genome assembly GCA_019973975.1 of Trichonephila clavata. NCBI lineage: Eukaryota > Metazoa > Arthropoda > Arachnida > Araneae > Nephilidae > Trichonephila > Trichonephila clavata. Next base: position 40,070 of record BMAO01004292.1, on the reverse strand, counting down.
ACTGAACACTTTTATCAGGACTATGTATCATCTTATCACTCCCTAATTGTATCAGAACGATTCTCCGTAGACGTGACCTTGCTTTCTTCAGCATCAGCTCAATTCGATCGAGAAAAATCCAAGAAATTCAGGATAGAAAAGAATGAAAATTCCGGAAAATTCAGATGATCATCGGAGCGAAACTTTGTACAACACTATATTATACTGATTTTCCTATTTCACAATTGCTTCTCAATATAAAAACTAGAATTAAACATTTTAACTTGGAGCATATTTCTCTTATTGATATGTAACTTTTAGAGATACTATTATTGATATGTTGGTGCAGTGTTGTGAAGAAACACATCAGCATTTTTCTGTATTTGAAGCATGCTATTTGACAATTAAGTGAATATTAAAGTCACATTGTTGAGCAACTCGAGGGCTTTAGGGGACAGACCTCGTAATTTATGCTATTTTACTAAGACAAAGGTAAGCAAGAGCATGACATATGACGAACACAAAAGAGTAAAATCTAACTGAAACAAAATTGCACTTCAAAATAATTTGGGCGGCACATCAAGTCCCTTTTCCCAGCTCTGCAAGCCCTATTACAGACAAAATAACGTTTGATAACTGTTCATGCCACTACCTTGGTTGAAAAAGTTGGTGCAATTCGGGAAAAGTCTGTGTCTTTTACGGGCATTCTTTGGAACTCAGTTTATTTATTTTTGAGATAAACATTTTCCCACACAAACATTTGAATTATGTTATATTTAATTTATAAATGATTTCCTTTGACTTCTTTCAATGACTTTTATTTCTTATCGCATATAAAAAAAAACAATTTAAAGTATTATGTCCACATTCCTAAGGTCAGTACATTTTCCTCAGTTCTATATAACAAGATTGAAGATTTACTCATTACTTAATATTTTATCTCTGAAGAAAATATCAATTTAAACATACTTAACTAAAGATTTCTTTAATTTTGTAAAGCTAATACAATTTTGCATTCTTTTGTCAAATTCTCAAATTTGCATTAACTTTTATGAAATAATATATACAGAACAAAGCTTAGATAGATTTTTAGAATTAAAAGTTTATATTATTTTAATCTTAAACACATTAGCTAACAGTTATATGAAAAATGTATATACATATTAAACTCCTTAATACTTGACATATTATTTTCAGGTTGATTTCAAAAAAATTAAAATCTTCTATATGGAGGAACTTCCCGGATTTTTATTGCAATCTGTTCCAGATGTCAAAGCAGCTATTAAAAAGGTGATTTCCTTAATTTTTTTCTATGTTTTTTCTGCGTATTAATTTATTTACAGAATATAAATGAAATATTTAGCATACACTCATACACAAAGCAATATTTATGCTAATATTGAACCTATTTTTCAAATTACTATAACTAATAATATAGTACTTTATAAGAATAGAAGAAAATTCCCAATAAAGATCAAGACCCACCAAGATAATTCGGCTTCAATTTCGTAAAGAATCGAATATTTGTTACTTGAAATAACAATTTCTGATATTACACAAGCAACAGGAGTTAGGCTTCAAAATCGAATTAGATAAGGAGCGAGAGATTTTATTTAAGTTTATAAGAAATTACATGTTTAATAATTTAGTATATTTTGAATACAAAATGAGTTTTATTTACTTAGATGAATGAATAGATCATGATTTTTTCGGTCATTTGTTAAACATTTCAATTTGAAAATGTCATGTGTACGTGAGTGCGTATATAAATGACCCAAAATATATAAATACTTATAAACATAATCTGTAATAATTTAGCTATTATTAGTTTTGATAGAGTTTAATTAGTTAGGATAGAAAGTAATATTAGGTGCAAATTAACTATTTTTAACAAAAATGATTATATGATCAATATACGATCTTCTATGTCACTAAAAATCATTAGTGTGTTTGTGCGTGCACGTGAGTGTTTGTTCATTCAAATATATCCACCAATGACCAATGAAAATAAAATAAGATACCTAAACGTAAAAAAAGATTAACTCCGAGAAATCATTGAGAAATATCCTTATGTAACATAAAATGCATTGCAAATTTAACTTATAAAATAAGAAAATGCATTTGATGCATAAGAAAAACAATCCTCTCCTGAAATCGGAAGTCTATACATCCATTTCTGCAAAATTTAGTTCATTTAGTGTTACCATTCATTAGTTTAACTCTTTATCCAACATCTTTAGTTATTTAACATAAAATATAAAACGGTAATTATATATATGAATGGTTTTTTTTCCCTCAGGCTGTGAAACATTTTGAAGACGAATACGGAAATAAAGCAATGCGACTGCGCATAGACGAGATGCGATATGCTTTCGACATGTGGGAGAGTCGAATGCTCGATCTTGGTGGACTTCAAATGAAAAATGAAATGTCTGAAGATGGCAAGATTAATTTACATTGCGAACTCATCAAGTATTTCTTTGGCTGCTCAGACCACACCTTACCAGCCATTTATTTTGGATTAATCGAAAACTGTAACAAAGACGAACGTTATTATGAGTACGCTAAGATGTACAAAGAGTTTGAAATAGTTATCACAGAAGCCTTAGAAGACGATGCAATTCTTTTAATTCCAACCCAACCAGAGTCACCACCTCATTATCTCATGACCATTCCCAAGTATCCCAGTTTAGGATACACAGCCATTTTCAATGCTCTGGGATTTCCATCAACCCAAGTGCCAGCTGGACTCAGCGATGGTGTGCCCATTGGAATTCAAGTGGTAAGCAGACGGTTTCAAGACCACCTAACGATCGCTGGAGGTGTCGAGTTGGACAAAGTTTTTGGAGGTTGGATAAGTCCATGTCCTATTTGTGTGTGACGCCAGAGGTTAAATAAACTTTAACATAAAGAAAACTTCTAAATAAATATTATGAAACTTTAATGTGTACAACATTTTAAACTAAAATGGCTAAATTGTTGGTCTCAACAATAAGGTAATCTGTCACTTATTCTGCGGGTAATATTAAATTTGACTAAAAACGCGGCTTGCAACTCCAAGGTCTAATAGAAAATTAAAGATTATGGAATGAGCACACCATTTTAGGAAAAAAAAGGGAAACTTTTGGTGCACCTTATATAATCTTTGCATGTATAGGAAGACCTACTGACTTGAATTTTGGTTTACATGTTCCTTTTTTTTAGAAGAGATCTGCTAATTATAAGTCTTGCAAAAATCGACTCTTTAGGTAATTCCTTGAGTTACGAAGCCATTATAGATTTAAAACCTTATTTTTGAGCTATTAGAACTACCAACTTTAAAATTGGAACGCATTTTTATTTTGTTGTTCAGATCCTCTATGAACAGGTTCCGCCAACATCGACTTCCAAGAAAAGTTATATAGGAGTGTATAGAATAAAAATCCAGTTTTTGATTTGAAATTTGTCAAGCATGTTTCTTATGTTGAAACGATGTGATCAATTCATTTAAACTTAAACTCTTCTAAATTAATCAATTGAATCATATTTATATTAAAATAAAAAGATAGGAGATATCAAAGTTCTTTTTATTTTTTATCTTCCTTCCCGTCTCCTTCTTTTCTTCATTTCAATCAGACACATCAAACTTAAACACTTATCCAAAGCTACTTTTTGGAAAATCTACAGAAAATTTATTTGCAAGCAACTCAATAATAATTTTTTAATAATCATAACAAAATAACTTATTGGGTATCTTATTAAACATCTAAATCCATTAACTATAACAATTTTTTCAAGTATGCTTTTGCAACGATTACGATTAATTTATCTTCACTATTTGGGTATTTTATTTTGTCACTATCCTACTATCTTTTTTATAAATCAATGCGCATTGTTGCATTAATAGTTCACTGGAAGTGCAGCATGTTCAAACTTTCCAAGAGTATCCCAATTTGTGTGGGGAAAAAGGTGTAACACAAGAAAAACCGAGACTGAGTGTGTAACTTGAAAAATGAGTTGAGTTGGCAACAACTGTTTTGGTGACGTCATCCCACACAGCTCCTCTATCCATGTAGCCAGTTTCGTCTTAATCGATCACGCCAGTTGGGAGTACTGCGTCATTGAGTGAACACGTGCAAATGCATTATTCCGGAAAGATGGTGAATCAAGTTTCCTGTGAAACGTAAGAAATTAGCCACCAAAACATTTCAAATTTTAACCGAGGCTTATTGAGACAAAACTTTGTCTAGTGTACATGTGTTTGAAGGGTATAAGGGGTTTTCAGGAGGAAGGGTTAGTGTGGAAGAAGATGAATCTGCTGGCCGCCCAAGGTCATCGATTACAGACCAAAATATAGCCAAAATTTATGATATGAGGGGATTCCTACTCACATCAGGGACAGACTGTTAATCAACACTTCTACATTCAAGTACTAAAAAGACTTCGTGAAAGAACTAGGGAAAAAAACGCCAGAATTGAGGAGTGATGGACACACCAAGACAATGATGGGGAATCCTTCTTATTCACCTAATTTGCACCCCATAAGACTTTTTTATTTCTTACTGTAAAATCTTGCTGAATGAACCAATTTTACCTCAGTTGAAGAGGTTCAAGCAAAACGGAAAATCTTCTAACCATGCTTCCAAAAACTTTGTTCCAGAACTGTTACCAGCTATGGCAGCACTGAATGCTGAAGTGAGTGAATGCTGAGGAGAACTGTTTTGAAGGTGATACTGTCACGGAACACTGATTCTCGAAGTACAATGATTTATTTGACCAGTCTCTTTTTTTTTTTGTGCCACAACCTCATATACACACATATCATACAAATTCCTTGAAAAGAGAGTAACTTTTCATCTATTATATATGATATCTCCCTTCGTAACACAAAGCTTCCTATTTCGGGTTCAAAATCTCTTAACTTTTCACATGCAAGGATATATTGGTTTCTTTAATTAGTTTCGGCCATGAAGCCAAGAATGTTCTTGTTGAAACGGTAGTTTTAATTTGGATCCTACTAAAAAGCAACAAAAAGTTTGGAATTGTGTTGTTGTAACTTTTTTAACCCAATCGACAGTAACATCAGATTGAGACCCACCAAATTCATCATGGCAGGGGTCTAGTCATGCGCCTTTTAGCATCAGGCAGGTGACAGTACAATTTGGCTCGGTTTCTACCCAATTTTTAGGCAGGTGGTCAAGGACTCTCCACCTTCGTTAAAACTTCCAAAAGAAATTCTAAACTAATTTTCTTAGTTTTCAAAAATATTATAAGGACGCCAAATCACTTTTTCCACACTTCTAAATCGAAGTAGTTTTAATTAAAACTCGCGCTACGGTGGCTAGCAATTTGAAATAAGAGATAAATGTTTTCGAAGATCACCAATCAAAAAAGATCTGCATTTTGACATTTATTCTAAACATAAAGAATCGAACAGAACAACTCTTGTTGGCATTTGCAAAAAACTAAATAGTAATTGAAAAATAGTAATACAATTGTATGATTAACGTTTCCACCTGAAATTTAAAGTTTGTAATATGTAATTAAAAATAAATAAGTAATATATTTTCAACAACCTTTCTTCCCCTTCCGACAACCTCACGAGAGTATTTGCAACGCAACAAATACATATTTAGAGTGAGCCCATACCGCGAAAACACTATACATTTGCAAACGCCTATGCCATCTCCGGAATTCGAACCCAGGCACTACAGAATAACAGTCAGCCTTACAAACCATTATACCTAACGGATGAACGGATCATCATAATGCGCCATAAGGCTTCACTGACATCATAATGCGTGTAAATTAGGAGAATGAAGTATTAGGTGTGTGTGTGTGTGTGTGTGTGTGTGTGTGTGTGTGTGTGTGTGTGTGTGTGTGTGTGTGTGTGTGTGTGTGTGTGTGTGTGTGTGTGTGTGTGTGTGTGATGTCGTAGGTCACTTGAAAGGCAAGATCGGTGTTCAATTGCTTACTAAAAGTCCTTCGACAGTATTTCTCTTAGTGCTTTAGAATGAAATTAATTCGAAGTTAACAAATGCAATATGCTTTTGTAGAGATTGTTGGGAGTTTTTATAAATGAATAATAGGATTGAATAGAAGGCCTACCTTGGAAGCTTAAAACTTTTAAGTTTATATGCTTCTCATGTAATCAAACTTTTGATGTAAATATACGCTGTTTCCGTAAATTAAAGAAAAATAAAAACTAAATATTGCGATTGTGAAATTTCTATATAGAAAGGAATAAAATAAATTTTAGTAAAAAAATTAAATTTATTAATCAATGCTTCACAATTTAAGCACAAAGGGGGAAAATGGCGTTCTTTCGATCTTGAAAATACACAAAATGCAAACAAACCAAAAACCAGTATCCAGACATATTATCCAGCATAAATATTATACAGAAGTTCAGAGTACTGTATTAAAAAATACATTTATGTAGTGATTCTCGAACAGGGCTCTTTCACCCCCCACCAAATCTCTTCCATTCCTCATTGGAAATAAAATCGTTTCACACCTGTTTCTCTCAGATACTGTCCCCAACACCATTGGTTCTTCAAGGCATGGTCCAGTCCAGTCCATGCCCTATTTGGTGTCACATGCTATAAGTCACATAGATGAGCCATAAATCATTGTGTCAGTCACACGCAAAATACACAATCCTGCGCATCTCTTCTTCGCAGTAGCGGATCATTATTTCTGAACACATGTGTAGTGAGGCCACGTGTTAAACGAAAGATATGGACGGCTTACAACAGGTGAGGCCGGTCTATTGTCCACTTCAAGGAAAGCAATAACAGTGTCTTTCCACCTGAGGAACACGAAGGGGTAGCAGACAGATTGTCATCGAAGTGGCTACGTTACAGGGCAGATATACAGAGACAATGCAACACAAAACATATAAGTTCCAATTTGTTTGCTACGGGACTTTCGATAGTAAGTGTTCGAATCATCGAGAGTTTTACAAAATTACTTCGAATTATTGCGTGTTGTAATCTGGCCAACCACAGATTTTACTCCGAAATATTGAGTGTACCAAAACGTATTGTTTCCGTTCGAAATATCAAGAATTTTTCTAGAGGGACTGAGCATATACTTCGAATGAACGAGACGTCCGTATTATAGAAGGTTTGAATTAGTGAGTATTAGTGAGTGAATTAGTGACTGTAGTGCTCTATTATCCTAGCTCTCTGTGGTATGTGTCATTATCGTTTTATGGGATGGAGTCGCGTATTGCATCTACGTAAGGACAAATAATTGGATGAAGAGAACGTGGTATCTATATAACTGAGCTCATACAGTGAAAATCGCTTAACACCAAACTGAAGGGACTGAAATTTTTCTCCGTTTTAAAAGAATTTCATGTTGAAAGATATTTTTTAAAAAAAACCATACGTCAACAAAATTAAGTTTATTTTATTTACATTGATATGTATATATGCAGATATTTAATAAAAATCAATGAAACAGAAACACTCACAAGAACATAAAGAAATTTAATACGAAATCTTTTTGAAAAACAAAACATTTATTGGGTTTTGGAAAAAACATTTATTGGGTTTGGGATATTTTTCTTTTCATTACTCGTTTTAGCATCCAGTTCTCAACAAATTCGTCCGTTTTGTTGTTCATTTCACTATTGGAGAATATGCGTCTAAATAACTGAGCATACTTTTCATGACGGTACTCACTTCGGATGACGTGGGAACAGAAGCTACATTATTTATTTTATTTTCACCGTCAGAATCTATCAATGATACTTTTGAGCTATGAACTAACTCCAAAATTTTTTTTGTCTGCCATAATTGGGGTTGTATACACATTATCATCATCTACTGCAACGAATTCTTCACACCATTCTTAAATCTCGCCTGCGCGGTTGGTGTTTTCTGTATTTTCTTCTTTCCCCAGAGAGGATATTTTTCGTGTTAAGCGATTTTTGTTTCATGTTAAGAGAACAATGCATGAGAAAACTTAGTAGTTTGTCGGGACCGTTGTATTATATCATTTTAACCGATATTTCGTGTTAAGCGTTTTCGAGTTTAACGTATTTTACTGTGCGAGCGTGACCTATTTGGCACCGCTCCTTCATTGTCTTGCCTACCTAAGGGTGGAGGGGGGGGGAGGAAGCAAAGCATCACCAGAAACTTCCATAATAACTATAATTTTATTACTATTCAAACACACTTACTCAATCACAAGTGAAACTACAAAAAGAGACCCTAGGAGTGATATATAAAGAAAGCAATCTATTCTACGTGAACAACTCTATGTAAATTCGTCTAAGTGAAATAGACAAAGTGAACAAGCGTAAGTGATCTATTTAACTAAATCTGATTCAATCTATCTTTAGATCCTTAATCCAACAATTTATTATCTTAGCAACTCCTTCCTTTACTCGCGCTATGTTTATGAAAGAGTCAAAGAAATATTCTAATAGTCTCACCTACTTATCACCGCAACAGCTCTCCTGCTCCTTCTATCTTATATTTAGAAAACCTAGACTTTAAATAGTCAAACTAATTTAAATATCAGGATTTCTTCTTGAGAGGCTGTGAATTAACGCGAATGCTAGCCCAAAGTTTCCCCAAGAGGATTAGTGATTAAGGACGAGTATAGATCCATCACAACTGCATGTGGGATTGTGCTTCTGATGCGACGTTATTTTACTTCTTAACCCACAATCATTTATTTCGCATAATTCTTAATTTAAGATTAATATTTCCGATTCATCTCTTCCGCATTATTATTAATTTAAGATTAAATTCAATTGAAAATTGAAAATACATTTGTTAACTTAAAGAAATCATATTTATTAACCAATTAATTTTGATACTAAATAAAATACAGAAATTAACCACTTATGTAAAAGATGAAGGTCAGAGATACGGAGTCTCCAAGGGCTTCAAACGAGCCCTTTCGTCTCGAACCTAAAGTCTATCTAAAATTTTGTGGGAGAGAAAAAACTTCAAAATCTGCCTGATTTTCGAGTGCGGCCCCTTATAAACTCCACCGCATCACACCAATGTCATTGTACAAACTCTTTCTTTCTAATTTTTTAAACTGCCTAATTGGCGGAGACTTAACGCGGAGTAGTACACTTAACATACTTTATGGGTCTAACGACCCTGGGGTGCACTTGACGCACCCTACTTTAAGAAATTTGTTGACATCCAATCAACGGGGGGGGGGGGGGGGGTAAAATCATGAAATACAAGGGGGTCGTTTTTTCTGTGCTTGAGACCCGTATCACTTCATACAGTATATAAGTAAGTATGATCATCTAAAAAGATACCATACGCGCGCACATGCAATGGACCCAACAAATCTGTATCGCTCATGAATATGACTGGAATAATAGTGGACTGCCAGATCAACATTCTTCTCTCTCTCTCTCTCTCTTTGTGTCACTTTTCAAATAAAATATGCACTCATTTCTTACAGAGCAGACCTCCATTCACATGAACACAAAATTACTTATGCGTGTACCCAATGAAACCTTTCATTTCAGACATAATGTGAGGGTACATTCCAGTGGCGTAAAGGACAACATTCCCCCCTTACAAGGTCATCTTTGGGGCCCCCTACAACCCTGCCCCTAATCGATGCGGGGGTGTACGTTACGCCACTGGTACACTCAGTGCTAAACATCTTGCATACATTCCCCTTCGTGAAACCTCCTTCGCAATTTATCTGGATTCCACCTTCTATTCGCTGCTGCGAGAGAATCGTAGGTGAAGTTGGTATAAAGCGGTTCAGTTAGTTAATAGCGATCACGTGCTACACTTGTAGCTCTAAATCATAGGTTCTAAATTATTTTTGAACGGACACCCTCTTTTCTAGTAAATATTTCGATATCGCCCCCTTCCACTCCAGAGAAATAAGAGTGTAAATAATACATGATGTAACAAGAGTTAAATTTTAAAATAATATTATATTACTAATAGAATATATATTTTTAATTTAATTTTTTCAAGCCCCAGTTTTTTTACTTGCGAATCTGAAATAGCTATCGCCCAAATATATTTAAATGTGTAATATTATATATTTTACTCATAGATGGGATATTGCTGGAATTGAAACGCGCTTCTAAATTTCTTCTTTGTTGAAAAGAGTGGAATTAAAGTTTTAGCTTACCTGTTATAAAGACAGGCAGGGGTTTTGATGATACGAAGTAATTCATAATAAACTATTGCTTTCAGAATAAGTGTAAATTGACAGTTTCTGCCTTTAAAGAATCACACCTTAATTCCTAGCTAAGATACTTAATTATGTTTCTTGGATAATATATGTAATGGAATGCAGTGGATGTGAAACATTTTCCCTACTATTCACAGACAAAGACAACACGTACACTACAAAAATTAAAATTTACTATATCATTCAATTTAATCTAGGTCTGAATGTAATGTAATTTTTAAGTTTTTCACACGTCCACTTTCCGAACTACTGAAATATGTGAATTTTCGTCGTGATATAGAAATAATTTAAATACATACAATCAACATAAGTAAACAGTATTAGTTTACTTTTGTTAGTACATACTCAGCGTATTTTTTTAGTCTTTTTAGACTATATTTGGTTAATCTCCCAAGCCCCTCCATGCCATCTCAACGCCCCCTAATTTTCTCTGGGTCTTTTACTGCCCCCCTGAAAGCCTCAAACGCCCAAGTTGAGAACCTATGCTCTAAATCTACCTCAATTGGCCTTTCTGAAGGCTGATATCGATCTAAAAAATTCAGTCCACAATCTATGCTTTATACAGAAAGGTTTACTTTCAACCATCTTGCTACGTAGAGTACGGATTCTGTCCTAACGACAAGCAATAGCAACTCTTCAGTAAAATGATGCCGAATTTCTAGGAAATAGCTTTCTCGAAATTTTGCCAATCAGTTTCTGCTTGCCTATTTTCGAACTCGGACTTAGTGATGTTAAAAATCGTTTGACTAATTGTAATATCAAATAATAAACTGATATTCCGATACAGCGTGACTTTTAAAAGTACTGCAGGATAACTATTAAAATTTTCTTATTTTTTTCTTAAATTTTGGAAATCAATGCATTTGTCAGTTCTTTTGTGCTTTAAATGTATTACTTAAAAAAAAAAAGTTGGTCACTTTTTTTGTCAGTTGAATTTCACCCGATGTAATATTGTGATTTCCATAAGCAAGTTAATTTTCTCAAATTTATAAAACTACTTTTCTGGATTTAATAATTAAAAAAAGCATTCAAAAAATAGCAATTTTTTAGAATTAATTTTTTTATTTCTTCTGTTTTTTTGTGAGTAGGAGAATTGTAAGATATCTTTAATAATCCTGACTTTTGATGTGCTCTTGAATTTCAAATATAAAAAGATTCACAAGAAAGAATTTTTAATATTATATCATTAGAAAGTTTAGAAAAGCAATTCGATTTATAGAAAAAAAATCATGTGACACAAAATGTCCGTTAACGTTTGAAAATTCAATAATTATCGGAATAATGCAGGGAGAGAGGTAAAAATTGACACACACAAGTTTAAAATAACTTAGGGTTTTATTGAAGCCAAAAAAAAGTACAAAAATAGGCATCAGATGGCGCTTTATGTGATAACAAAAGCAATAATTAGCATAACAATTTTTTTTAGCAATTAGTTTGTTCTTTATAACAAACATTCAACAACGACCGTCTAGGGCCGTTCTTTACCTCCCCGAGGACCTAGGCACTTCAAATTGTTACGCCCCGAACTATTTCCAAAGCACCCCTCTTTGTCAGTTTTTACCTCATCAATTTTGGTTCAGGAGGGATTTTCCCTTAATACACTCTCTTACTGTTTTCCCTTTCATTGTTTTCGCTCTTTAGAGACTTTCCATTATCAAACTCCCAGGGACGTCTTAAGGCATGGACCAACTGGACTCGAACCCAGGGATTCGGTCACGATGGGGCCTCGTCTGTTCTTGACTCCAGCCTTAATAAGATAATGATTCGAATAATTTCAATGGTCAGATATTTTTCCCGCTTGTATTCTCCGAAAAAGTGGGAATTTCGGACGACATGTTAACTGGCTATGTGATGACGGTAGTCCATGTATAGGTCTATGTCTCTACCACCATACACAATAAATACTTCTTCAATCAAAAGACGGTAATAGGTCGAGCCGGTTTGTGTGACTGTAAGTCATGCACATGCATTGTTTCGGATTACTGTTTGTACGAGTATTTGACAACGTATATGCTATATACTATCTACTTTTAAGGGTCATGTGGGGGGGGTCTAAATTTGTGTACGGGCCCAGGGCCTCAAGAAGTCTTAAGACATCCCTGCCAACACCTATGAACAGGCCGTGTCCCGGACTGGCAACAGGCAGTCGCAAGGCAATTGTAGTGGCCTGGTTTGGCTACTCTTGTGCATTTAGTACCTTAAGGCTTTACATACCACCCACCCTTTTGTGAATTAGTACAGTAAATTGATGAAATCGTTTGCAATTACAGTATACATTATTATATAAAAATATATATTATTGTATAAACTGTTTTCAGCTTGTTAGTTATCTTATTCATCGTTTATCACTTTACTATTGTTTACTTTTAGACATTCTTATTCTTTGTTGAGTCACTGTCATTGTACCTGTACTACAAAGGTTTTTTCTTCGAGCTTTTAATCATTGCAAAATTATTGATGACCTCATTGTAATCAATTTCCATTGTAATATCATTTTGAGGGCATAGCAAAATCAAACTGAAAAGCTTTTTTTTTTCCACAGTAGATCTCATTTCATTCTTTACTCTCTTGGCAGAAATGTTTATCTCATGACTCATTAGACCAGGGGTAGCCAACCCGCGGCACGCGTGCCACAATTGAATTGTAAGAGTGGCACGCAAAGATTTATTGAAAAATTAAAAAAGTTAATAATAAATGCTAATTTTTTTACTTTTAATGCTAATTTTGAATGGTGTGTGTGTGTTGTGGATATCTCAGACAGAACAAAACATCAAAATTTATTTTAAATACACTTAATTAAATTACAATAGAAAATTATATAATGTACACAACACTTCATTGTTGTGTGCGTTGGTTTTCCAAAAAAAAGTGCATTTATGAGGGGGCATGTTTTTTTTTTTTTTTTTAATATCTGGAAGAAAACAATGAACTGCCCAGTGAGTGCTTGCTTCTGAAGAATGAAAATAGGCTTTGAGATATTTAGTTTTTTTTTTACCAATACTATAAGACATTTAAATAATTAAAACTTAAAATTACAAGGAAATGATTGCTCCTTTCCAATCCTGATTTCAATAGGGAGAGGTTTAACCCCCAAAAAATATTTTCAATTGTTTCTTTAGAAAAAATTACTTTAGACCTGATGGACAATAATTCAAAGAATAAGTGCAGAAAAAAAATCAATTGAAGAGAGAGAGAAATATAATTCTAATTTAAATATAAGGGTGAATTTTTGGAATATGTAACATTATTTTCATTCAGTTATAGAATTAGGCTTCAGAAAAATTGGTAATTAAGACTCAATGCAAGCAACTGAGACAAAACTTGTTCTTCAAAGAAATTTTATATATTTGTAATCATAAATTGGGCACAACTTTTACTTTAAATTAATTCTTTTCTGTATATTTTATTTAAAAAACTTTAAATTTTGGAAAATTTTAAAGGAATTTTTAAGGAAAAAATTAATATAATAATCAAATTTCTTAGAAATAAAGAAACAGAAATGTACAAGTTTGAATTTCCAGAGAGAAATAATATATATGTATAAATGCGACTAATAAAAAATAATAAAATTATATCTCATTTAAAGATAATACTACCTGTGTATTTAGACATATTTCATTTTTTGCATTAAATCTGAAAAATTCATTAAAATAACTAACCTATCTAACACATTTACAATTCTTGAATAAAATAAACAGACTAACATAAAGATACTGAGAAAAATTTTATTCACAATTAATTTGTTTAAAATAATACAATAAACAGATGTTATTATAACACAACAGATATACAAATGATAATATTTTATAACTATATTCCATACAAAATCCTGCCAAGGCTAACACTTAAAATAAGTTTGGAGTTCTAAAAAAATTCCCAAGAAAAATTGAAGTTTCAAGAATCAAAATATAATTAACAAAATAGTGATGCATTATGTTTTCTAATGTATTTAACAAACATAAACTGCAAAAACTTAAAATACATAAAATTTTTGGCAAAAAAAAGATAACATCACAAATAAACTCTTAATAAATAAATTTTAAAAAATATTGCACAATCATTGTAGTGTATCCTATATAACATATTTTAATTCTTAAAAACATTACATTAAAACAATTTATATCTGAACATTTTAGATAACACAATTGATGACTAGATTCATATAATATAAATTTGCTCTACAATTACCAATTTTTAAATTGATAAGAATTGAATAACTATCCAATTCTCTGTACAAAATGTAAAAATTTAAAAATAAGATAGTACAACTTGCATTTGAGCATTTAACAGAAAAATACACACACACAAGAAATTTTATTTAATAAATGGTTTATGAATTTTGCATGAATTATCGGTCTAAATGATGCTATTTAATTGAAATATGAAAATAATTTTTTAATAGAGAATAACTAATATTTTTTAACAGTACAGAAGCTAGTTGGTTCTTAATGGCAAGGAGAGGGTATGAGTTATGTAGCACCATGAACAACAATTATTTTTAAAATTTAAATTTCATCACAGTTAACTTTTTATTTATTTATTTTTTTAATTTTCAGATTTTGATTCAGTATAAGTTATTATAAGAGAATATTTTTGTAAATGTAGATAATTCTCTCTCTCACCACATGTTTTAAAATGTGTAAGTACATATTCATCAAAGAATCTAAGTTGCAAAGTTTAACATGATGGTTACTCAGATACTTTATCCATAAGAAAAAAAGTTACATTCTTTTGTACAAGTCATTTGTGCAAAAGTATTGATTCTAAATATGATCTTCATTTTCCTTCAAATATTTAGAAAAGTATTTGATGACATTGTATTAACACTGATCAAATTTATAATACATTAGTACAACATTGATAATTGAGCAAACAGACAAAGCATTTTATTAAGACTAAATTTTATAAATATTCACCAATGAATAAAGAATTATATTGGAAGTAATAAATGTGTAAAGAATAGCATTAGAAATATAATTTGTTCTTACAATAATTTCATTAAATTAGTAAATGGTAGCATATTTATACATGTATAATACTGTTAAAATATATGCCAGTACTTTCATAAGTAAACAAGCACTGAAAAAATTAAGTAAATAACAAACGATGATTAGAAGATGACCCTCTTTGGCATGCTAATACAAATGTTTAGATATAATGTAAAAAAATGACTGAAATATCACACTAAAGCAATTCTCATTGATCCAATATCTTGCATAGATTTTTTGCTAACAACATACATCTGTATTTTTTCATCAGATAAACATTAAGATTAAAATGTCTAAGATGTGAAAATATTTTTTATTGTACTTGTCTTTTTATGATAATTTTAGAAATATTGGTCAGTTTTTCAATGTAGCTAGTTACCATTCTGTTTATACCACAGTATCAACATATAAAATTCCAAGATATATAGAAGATATTAAGCTATTCCAATCTTAAATTTCATTCAAATTTAAACAGTCCATTTTCGCAGAGAATTTACAAAGTATTTCAGGTCTTAGTTTATACATATATTCCAATTTACTACCCAAATGCAAATCAATCTAACTTTCTGAGAAATTGGCCAATTAAGTATAAAAAAATTACATTCTAATTTCTATAGATTTTCACTTACTATGGTAGCAATGATATATATATATATATATATATATATATATATTTAAGGCTATTAAGGAATTTAGAAATAATTTTAAATGGCTGAGAATATTAAAAAATACCATTTGTTTTAAAAAATTATTACACAGTGTTCAGAGCTGAATTTAAAATGCAAAAAAACTATACTAACAACATGTAAAAGCAAATATCAAATTCACATAGAAGCACTTTTACAGATTGGAAACCAACTGTAAAATACAAGATCACATACCAAAATAAAAGCTTATGCCATGTTGTGCATGAAGTCAATGAAATTTAAAAACATTCAAATATTATGAAAGATAATACAGTAGATGCTATTTTACTTAATCAAAATGTTACAAAGTGAATATTTTTTTTATTGTAGTTACTTCATTCAAACACATACATAAATGTTAACACTAAAAAGATTAAAAAGTGAAGAAAAAATTTAAAGAAATTAAATATGATAAAAATATTCATTAAGAATTTTAAAATACAGTCAGGCTCCCATTCACAAATCCCTGTTTATCGAATTTGATCTTTTTCCTTGATTAAAATGAAGGCAAAAATCTCTATTTAATGAATAATAAAACCCAAATTAACGAATTATTTCAACAGCCCCAAATTTTTTTTATTAATTCGGATTTAAAAAATTGAATTTTTTTTCAAATCACATATTTATTTTGTTCAGAACAGAAAAACTTTCCTTGCAAGCAGCAAGTTTTGATGGGAAAGGGTGCTTACTGTTATTAGACTTTACAGGGCAGCTGAGTCACAAGTGTAACCTATTGTGTTAGTTCTGAAACGGGGCAGGAAATTCCTTTCTTATATCATCCCATTCTACAACGCAAGGGATATTTAAAGAGTGTAACCTTTTTCATGAGAGAAGTGAGGTTCATTATTCGTACATTTTTGCAGAAAGTTTTGTTTTTGAAAATTTGTGAAGCATGGAAGATTGTTGGAAACTAATGCGTAACAATTTTGATGCAGAAATAGATAAAGAAACTCCCGTCAAAACTGTTACATTTCTAATACTTTACATTGTTTGGAAACCATGAAAACATACCTCATACAGCAGGATGTAAATGACAAATTATTTTCTTCTCTGTATAAAGTCAAAAAAGAACTCTTTCGAATCAGAAATCAAAAAGATTGGCAGACATAAGTCAATATTTTATAATTTCCAATTAACTGATTAGTAAATAAAATATTCGATTCGGATAAATTTGTTAAATCAAAGTCTGACTGTATAAACATCAATATCTGAAAAACTGGTGGAATAAATATACTACAGAGAATACTCATACTGAAAATTTATTCATAAGGAAGAGTATTTCTTTAATTCTATAATTTTTCATTAAATTAACCCTTGTGGTATTGATTCCTCAAAGAAAGCACTGAAACAAAAATGGGTAGAAAATAATGTTAAAACAAACAGAGAAACTGTTTAAACTTCGCACTATAACTTAATTTTTGAAAATAATTTTGATTTATTTAAAATTTTGTATGCTAACAAAGAATTATATTACTTATATGTTAGTTAAATATATAAAAAAACAAAAGGCTGGTAATTCAAATGATTTTTAAAAATAAAAATTTTTTATGAAGTAGAGTTAGAACTGTAATATTAAAAAAAAGTGCCTAGTAAATTAAAAATTCACATTAAATTTTTATGAAACATTGGAATAAAATAAAATAAATTCTCCCAGAAATTGATACATATTTTCTCACTAGTTCTACAAAAGAAAAAAAAAATCTCAGATTACAAAGTAAATAAATATAAATGACAAAAACTTTAAATTTTATTTCTAAAAATATAATGGAAACAACAAACAGATTTTTTAAAAAAAAAACATGACATTTTCTACCATTCATAATAAAGTGAGGAAAATTTCTAGCTTTATAGGAAGCTATACAAATCTTTTGAAGGGCTAATAAAACTAATAAATTTATAGTAAATTATTCTTAATTTTAAAAATAAATTATGAAATAAAAAACATTTAATTATTTTGAGAATTTTTAATTACAATCATTCAAAAAATAGGTAATTAAACAAGCATATAACTATATAATACGTACAAACAACTAAATTTGAAAATGTATCTTTACATTTAAGACAAATACATAAACCTATATTGTTCATCTTAAACTACTCAAAATAAATACAAAATTATAAATATAAAATAAATTATTTTTATAGTAAATTCTAAGGTTTAAAAGTAAAATGGACCACAATAAATAGCAACTACTACACAGAAGTCCAGCCCTTCAAAAGCGCAGCCCTGTGTACATAAAATGTGATTCAAAAGTGTCTTATTAAAAAAGTAAGTATACAAATATAATAGCATAATGGTAATTATGATGATGCAAAGCTATATTTTTACACTACTTACAAAGTCAAAACATCACACATACAAAACATAAATACTTCATTGTCAAAGGCAACTGTTTCTCAAACTTTGAAAATAGCTAAGTAATAAATAAGAAGTATTAAAATAATATACTTTTTAAAACACATTTAAAAAAATTAAAAACTTACTTTAAAGATGTATCATATTAAAGCACATTTTAAAAAGTCGAGTTAAGAAATTTTCGACCATAAAAAAGGTTTTACAAAATTCCTTTTAAATACTAATATTAGAAGCAAAAAAAGAAGAAAAAAACTAACAAAATAAATACTGTTTCAAAAAAATAATAAACTGTTATAACTGTGTTGTCTGATGTAACATCATAACAAAATGTGCTGCCTCTAGAAATAATAATACAATTATGATTAAGATTCTGCATTTTGTAAATGGAATACATCTCCATTTCTTTTTCATGTTGGTTTCTCATTTCTCAAACTTGGATGTCAGCAGTTAATTTTGCAGTAAATTATGTATTCAAATTTTTTTTGGGGGGGGGATAAACTTGATTTATTTGTTTTGAAATCCACTTATCTAAAGCTATTTTGTAACAATATGCATTAGTTTTAGTAATTTACAACACTTAAGCTAAAACATTTTTTTTTTATCATTAGATAAAAAAAAAATTTTCAAACTGTAACATTCAAGTACCTTTTATGAAAAAATGCTACCAAAAATTATTTATTGTTTGTTTTTTACTTCTTAAATGTTGAGAAATGTAGAGTTATATGCAAATAATGAACATTTTACAAAATTTTCTGGTAATCAAATAAAATAACTTAGTTTTAAAATATATATATTTCATTTCGATTCATTTAAAAATATTTTATATGATAATGTAATGAAAAATAGTTTTTGAACTAACAGCTCAAAACAAGTGCATATGAGAAACAGTTCTTCATAAAAAGGCCTCATAAAACATGTTGCAAAATAATCAGACTAGTATATACAATGGATATAAAAAATGGCATTCCATTTTTCTTTTAAAAAATGTATTTGATCACAATATTACATTTGATAAAAACCACATGAAAAAAAAAGCAAATGAATGCTACAACACCCCATCAGACCAAGCTTCAATACGCCTACTGGAACCAACCATTGATGTTTCTCTGCAAGGTTCTAATTCTTCAGCAAGAGCCCAATTTATTTTCCCTAAGAAAAGATGTTAACTATCAGAATATCAGGAAACATAAATGAAAAATAAGAGTTCATAAGTATTTTTATCAGCCTTCATGTACAATTAGAAAACTAATTTGTAATCAAATGAATAAAAAAGTTCAGATTCATCAGTAATCTAATTAATCAATTACCATTCCAAGGTTTTTATATTTGTTTATTTTGTGTGTGCATGTTTAGGTTTTATGAGAAATATTTAATTTTTACAATGATACTTGTTAAAGCAGATAGTACAGAGAGTAACATTACATTTTTTGTAATAAATTAAAAGGTAATTTTTGCAAGATCATCTTTGGTTAGACTGTTTTTGCAGAAAATGTCCCTTTTCTTGTCAAGTCTTACGCTATCTGAACTTGTACAGAATGGAATTAGAAAGAAAACTAATTGGTCTGTCTTTTAAAATACTTAGTTCGATCCAAGCTTGAAGTAAGTTATAGTCATGCCACAACTAAAATCTTTCAAAGTTATTAATTTTTTTATCACGCATTGAATTTCTATACAATAGGAAAGTGTTTATAATTGCCATGTCAATAATCCTGGCAAATAGACAACCAGTACCGTTTTTTGCCTTGGATGGAATGCAATGTTTCTCCAAAAGCCAGTCATGGTGTGATCCACTACCTCTATACATTCCTCATAGTTATGAATCAGTCAAAATTAATTAATTAGTATGTATGTTTTTTCCCCTCACCTTTCAATTGTGCAACTGCAACCAGTGGCTCTAACTGTTCAAAATTTGTGTGTATGAGGTTTATATTACTGATTCGTAAAGTTTATGAAATATTCTATGGACCATTCAGCAATCTATTTATACATTATTTTTCAACAGTCATCCATAGAAGCTTCCAAGTGGTTGACAAGGGGGGGGGAATGTGTATTTTAGAGGTCCATAAAATATTAATACAATAATTTAATAATAATACAATGAATAATGTCATAGAAAAGTTCAAAAATTTGTGGTATAAAAAATACTTGTATTTTTTTTTTCTTTGACTTTCTTAAAATAAGAAAACTTCTGTCTACAGAAAATTCTTGAAGAAGAAATCCGAAAATATATGTCATATAAGTCATTGTATTTGCATCATTATTGCCTAGTAAAATGTGACTAAGCTGTGAACGAAAATTCATAAAAAAAATTTTAAAAATGTGGTGTTAATATAATAAAAATAAATTATCTGATTCTTGCAAAACTTGATCAGATATTTAAATGCAAGTATCAACATATCAGTGTTAGAGAGCAGCTTAAGGAATACATTTGCATAAATTGTTTAAAAGGTACAACAATTTTTTTTATTATTATTACTTCTATAAGTAAAAATTATTACATGCAAATATTGCTAAATTAACTTTGCATTCCAAAAAGAAATATTAAGACACATTACACACAAAAGCTTACAATTTTAAATGAAGTGGAAAGATGAAAGCAGAAAGAAACCTTACAAAGTATATATATATATATATGTTAGACTTAACTTTTTTAATTGATTATTAACTATACTAGTATTATTACATATTGCATTATTAAACTATGATGTCCACTTTATTTTATAACTGATAATATGTATCTTATTTTTAATAAAGCATGATATTAATAAAATCTCAATAAATCTGAAATGTAAACTTTTAAGATTAAATGAATTGGGAGGTATTTTACCATTTTGCTGTGACAGTCTTTTAGGTGATACGTAAATACAAGGTTGTCCATTTGATATATTTTCAGAAGGAGGCCTCAGTGGAGGAAGTTCATTCAGCCTGGATATGTGACTTATATTATTTGTATCATGCATTTCAGGTACAATGCGATTTTTGAATCGCTTCTTAGCTTTTTTACTTTTTTTCTTCACTTCTAGAGGAAAAAATTCATAATCAAGAAAAAAAATTTGTATTTCCTTATTATACTTATTATTTATTTATTCAGAATTAAATAAGACTGAGTTTAATGTTGTTGTTGTCGTGTTCTTCCCACAGGGAAGGAATGAAAGTTGCCATTGCCTGTGAGACAGGTTGGACTTCTTAACGATAGATGGCGACACCACCTATCTCCACCTCCACAATTTTGGCACGGAACTGAAGGGGAGGGAAATATTCTCCAGCCCCCTGCACTCGTGGTTTCTGCTGTGACTGCCCACAAGACTTTCAGACCCACAGATTTAACGAGCACGTACTCCGTCTATACTCAGTGGTATTTAGTGGCATCGGGCATCGAACCCAGGCCCTCGGGTCCGGAGTCCGATGCTCTAACCACTAGGCTACCTACGACCCACTGAGTTTAATACTTGTAAGAAATAATACACAAAAAATAATTAAAATGCAAAAGTAAGAAACATGATTAAAAATATATCAAAAACAATGAAATTTGACTGAAAAATATCCATAAAAAAGTATATTTATAAATGATTAAACAGATATCTTATATTTACTTAATCTCAAAATTCTAAATTCAAATAATAATATTTGATTCCACAAGGTTTCTTAGATTATTTATATGTTATAAAAATTGGACATAAAAATTAAGAATGTGAATTAAAAAAAAAGTAATTGTAAAAATAAATTGTTTTCATAGCACATTATTTTTTTACAGCATAACCTCTAATGTTACTGAATAACCTACATGATAAACTATTATTACAAAAAGAATTTTAAATGCTATCCAAAATATTTTTTTATTCCTTCTCCTGTTCTCAAAAAATATTTTCTAAAATCTGAGAGAAAGGCATGAAAAATATTAAAAAATTAAAAAGGAATAAAATATTAAATATACTTTAATAGTTTAATATAAATCATTTTAAAACATTTTTTTACAATTCCGAAAAAAAATATCTTATACAATAACACTAATGTAATTATCAAAACATTTGGATAACTTTTTCTCCTAGAAATAATCAGATAGAAATATTTCAAAATTTTAAGTTAAGATATTATTGAGGAAAATGTTTAATTATAACAACAAAAAAATTCAGTTCTAATATTATTTTTTAAATAGTATTTCTGAATTGTATAAAATATATTTTTAGATCTTTGTAATTAACAACAATTAATTGTCTTAAAATTATTTCATGTAGCAATTAATCTAATAATAATTACACATAAAAAATTCTTAATTTAATTTATTTGATCTATTTTAATATTTTACTTGCATGAATTCCACACAATAACTATATTTATTACATTGATTTAACTATATCATCCAATAAATGCCCTGAATTAATTATATGTCCCAAAATCGTTACAAATTTTATCAATATTTTTAAGGTACAAGGAAGGGAGGAAGAATTTCTTTAATATAGTGATTTGAATTCAAAACTGTAAATAAGTCCCCCCCCCATACATTAATAAACTAAATTGTACTAAGAATAAGCAATAATGGGCTATGAATAGGCTTTTAAAATTTGTACAAGACACAAGAAAAACTTAATGTAATTATAAATTTATAAATTTGATAAATTACTGTTCATATTATAAAAAATCCTTGAAAAAATAAGATGTATGTTTAAAAAGAATATTGAGCCTTTAAAAAAACTGTGAATAGAGTTTTAAAAAATTAAAATTGATAATTTTGTACAGGTTTTAAAAATTACATTTGTTGGTATGCATTAGAAAAGTTTTAATTATCAATAAATAATTTCAAATAAAATTATTCAAAGCTAATTTCCATATTTTGGGAAATACTTTAACTTTCTGGACACTATATCCAGTTCTACAACTGATCAGTTAAAAATTTAAGTAACAGTGTATAAACTTGTATTAATATTAACAGTATTTTAAAACATATTAATTACCTTCATCTTCACAAGCAAATGGAGAAAGAACACCACCATTACTTAAATCTGTGACATGTGAACTATGATGTGCTTCTATAGTGTTGGGGAAATTTTGTACTTTCTTGTTCAAAGGCTGAGGTAAAAGTATCACTTCTTCTCGATTATTTGCCTCTGAACTGTTAGTTGGACTAACATGAATAATTTTGACTGTAGGAGTTGACTGTAAAGCTTTATTTTTTTCTTTTTCTTCAAGTTCAGCCTAAAAATATACCAGAAAAAATTAATACACTATGCAAAAAAAATTATATCAGAGTAATAACATAGGCACATTTTCAGAAAAAAATATAATTGCAATCTATATAAATAAAAATTAATGTTGGTGTCTGTATGTCTCTTATGCCTTCCTAAGCCATTCATCTGATTGCGATGAAACTTTGGGAAATGGTTGGACACATGCCCACAAAGGTTTTTGAGTTAGTAAAATTGATCCTTAAGGGGTATTGTGGGGGTTTAAGGGACATTAGAGATATATATTTGCATTTTTGAATTATTAGACCTGCAAACTTGAAATATGGTGGGCATGTTCCTTTCATGGAGTAGAGGTCCTCTACAATAAAAGATTTGCGAAAATTGACCACTAAGGTGCGTTGTGGGGGCTTAAGGGGTGTTAGAGATAAATATTCCTTTTTTGAACTATTGGGCCTTCAAACTTGAAATTTGGTGAGCCTGTTCCTTTTCATAAAGTTGAGATTCGCTACACAAGAGATTTTATAACAATTGAGCCTAAGGAGTGTTGTGAGGGTTTAAGGGACATTTATGTATAAATATTATCATTCTTGAACTATAAGACACCCTACATGCTTAAAAATTTGGTAGTCCCATTCCTTTCATGGAGTAGAGATCTGCTACAAAAAGTGTTCCGAGAATCGTCCTGAAAGTTAGTTGCAAAGGCTTAAGGCGCATTAGAGATAAATATTACCATTTTTGAACTTTTAGACGTACAGACTTGAAATTTTGTTGGTATGTTTTTTCTTCTTTTAATATAGATCCACCAAAAATGGATTTTACAGAAATTGACTCCTGTTCGGGAGGAAGAGAGGAAAGTTGCTGGGACTCCAAGAAAAAAAATTTTCGTTATCGCAACTGCTACTTACCGTAATGAAATTTAGTATGCATGTTACCTTTTGTTGAATGGAAATTCAGAAAGGATTTTACGGAAATTGACTCCTATGTAGAAGGAATCTTTTGTGGCATATTGATATAAAAAATACCCATTTTCGAACTACTAGAACTACAGTAATGAAATTCGGTATGTATGTCTCTGTTGTTGAATTGAACAGGTTTGTTGAATGGGTCCTACAGAAATCAACTCTCAAAGGTGGTTACTGGAGCTTATTGATAAAAAATTCCGTTTTTGATCTATTGGATTTAGACTCGAAATTTGGCAAGTATGTTTATTTTATTGAGTAGAGATCCACTAAAAATGAATTTTGAGAAAATCTACTTGGGAGGGGGTTATGAGAGAGTACAAGATAATTCTACTTCAATTTTAGAAATTACTTTTTGGAAGTTCTGTCCTTTTTAAATCAAGAATTATAAGAATATTTTTCAATGCAATCAAATTCTTAATGCTAAGATATATAGAGAGAGACAGTATATATTTATATAACATGGGGTGGTTCAGTCACCTTCATGTGGTGCCTCCTGTTTAAACTAAATGACGGATAACTTATCGCTTTAAAGTAGCCCTTTTTGATGAAGAAATAATGTTGAAAAATTGGTGATAAGTGTTTTCTTTTTTGAAGGGTATAAGAAGTGTTTTGAGCTACAATAAATCAAAAAATCTTTTCTAAGACTAGGACTGAACCAGTTTTTGAGATTTCCTTCTGGAATGCTGGTGGTTTAGCAAATAACAAATTCACTGAATTGAAGACTATTGTTTTAAATAATGATTTAGATGTAATGGGCATTGTTGAGAGTGGTGCTACCACAGATAATGAGAAATATTTTAACTGGTTACCAGAAATTTGCTCTAAAGCGCTCAAGACAAATTGCTTCTGGCATTATTGTTTTTGTTAAACTTTCCCTAAAGGCAAAATTAATTGCCTCCCACCAGAGGACTACTGATGATAAATTACAGTTTTGTACAAATGCATATTTGGAGACAGGATACACGAATTATTCTTTCTGTACAATCCTCCAAATAATAAGCTTGACTTTTATAGTATTCTGTTTAATTGGGATAGCAAATCACTTATCCTTGGAGATTTTAATGCACCATCAACTCGTTGGGTGACAAGCTGTATTGGTAGCATAGTTGAGAATCTTATCAACTCAAGCCCTATCGATTTCACTGAAAATGAAAATTCTCCAACATTTTTGGAGAATTTTCTCAAAGATGGAGGTGTCTCTCATCCCAATTTACTTTTAACACACCCAATTTTGTCAGATAGAGTCCAACATAAACTAATTGATAGTCCAGGCAGTGCTGGACAAAAAATCCTACTTTCAAGTATGATAAAATATGGACCTTCTTATAGGACGCCGAGACGAACCTACTGGAACCTCAAAAAGGCAAATCGACTAAATTTAAAAACCTAAATAAAGAAGTTTTGACCGATTTTTTGGTTATGCCAAATTTTGAATATGCTTTAAGGCTTTTTACACTTGCTGTACTGAAATGTGCGTCCCAAGAGGACAGCAAACTTTCAACCTATAACTTTCAGGCAACCTATATAAATGGATTAAGAGTTTTCTTGAATAAAGATTTATTAGTGTTAGGTATGGCCATACTTTGTATGGCAGGGTTTGCCTCAGGGAGCAGTACTGAGCCCAATTCTTTTTAATCTAATGATTAACGATTTGATATATCTTATTCCTAAATCTGTTCCAGGTATAGATATTTTGTTGTTTGCTGATGACATGGTGATGAGTGCTACAGGATCTGACATTTCTGGCTTGGAGAGTGTGCTTCAGCAGGCTTTACATGTTCTTTACATTTGAGATATGAGACATATGAGCATATTGCTTTTACATATGAGAACAATTTGTTGGTTAATACTGATAAGACCACCTTTTAATTGTTTTTTCTTAGTACTAAATACCATTACATCCAACATCAGTATGATAAAAAAGCTCTATCTCGGACATTTGACACTGTTTATTTGGGCTTTCATTTAGACCCTAAATTAACATGGAAGAATCATATAGATTCAAATATTGATAGAGGTTACTCAAGATCTAAGCTGTTAAAGCGTTTGGATGGTGTAACTTGGGGCTCAACTCAAGATGTTTTGTGTACAGACTATAAGTGTTATGTCCGACCTGTTGTTGAATAAGGAAATGAGGTTTTAATAGCTGCCTCCAATTCTGTTAAAAATAGGCTTAATCTTTTCCAAAACAGCATGTTGTATTTAATCACTGGTGGGCCCAAATCAACCCCGAGAGCTGCAATGGAACTTCAGACAGATTTGGAACCTTTGAGTGAAAGGAGTCAAAGAAGTGCCCTGAACCTGGTTGAAAAGATCTTCAGAAGCAGAAACAATTTCCTAAATTATTATAGACCCACAAATGAAAGTTTAAAAACCCATAAGTCTTTCCTTTCAGCTGTTCATGATCTTTAAAACACTTTCGATACTTCTACACCTAACTGCCAAGTTTTCCCAAAGGGATTTGTTGCTGATGTTGCTTATGCCACCTGATCGACAGTAACATCAGATCAAGGTCCACCAAATTCATCGCAGCTAAGGGCTAGAATTTTACGCCTGTCGTTAGCCTAAGCTTTGAGCCCCCAAAGAAGGTGACAGTGCAATTTTGCTCAAGCAACAGGATAGATGGCGACACCGTTTGGACCCACAGATTTAACGAGCACGTTCTCCGATATGTACTCGGCGGGCATTTGGTGGCATCAGGCATAGAACCCAGGCCTTCCGGTCTGGAGTCCGATGCTCTAACCACTAGGCTACCCATGGCCCCCAAAGGAATTTAACCCTATTATGTGCAAAATGACTTTGGAGAGCCACCTAGATTTTGTTAGGAGTGTTGGTAAAAAAATTTCTATAAAAAGTGACGCCCTTGCGACTATACATTGCAGATATCCTCTTGAGAAATGGTTCCATGTATACACAGATAGTTCAGCAGAAGATGCTATTAAAAATGCTGGTGCTGGAGGCTCTTTAAATGCTTTCAGTATTAGTTATCCCATTGGAAAGTATTGTGCCAATTTTGATGGTGAGATAGCGGCAATATCTTTTCTGATTGATAAATTGGAAAGCTGTCTGAACATATTGTATTTTTTATCAATTTTCAAGCAGCCATTTTGTCTCTAGTAAACTCAAGATATAATGAAAATGCACTAGTTAATTCTTGTAGAATTTAATTAACTGAACTTGGGAAGTCTAGAGAAAGCATTGCCCTCCAGTGGATTCCCAGTTACTGTAAATTTCTGGAAATGAGAAAGCAGATAGGCTTTCTAAAGCAGGATCTCTCATGTTTCAACCTGACTCTCCCTTGCCTCTGCGTAACATCAAAAGAATCATTTATAGTAAACTGAAAATTAATAGAGCCTCCCTGTATGGTGAAGCAGCTGTAGGTAAAAGGTAGAATATCTTGCTTAACAAATGTGGTAGAGTCCCCAGTCCCTTGCCTCAATCTGTTGGAGTTGCATGCTTTCGTTTACTTACTAGAACATGACTACTTGCCAAGGCAATTACATCACATTGGAGTAAAGGATTCCACTTGTTGCCCTTAGTGCAACCAGGATGAAATGGATGGTAACCACCTTAAACACTGCCCTATTGTTTTAAAGTCTTTTGTAGACAACTCTGTGGAGGCAAATTTTAATTCTTTTTATGCTTCGTCATCAATTTATTGGGCTGCTTGTCGACTAATGGCAGAGATGCTGAAGACAGGTGTAGGATAAAAAAAAATATTTATATAACATCAAGAAATACCCAGTGAAGGGGGCAGATAACAGCTAGTTTATTATAAATTAATAAATTGTTTTTCATTTATCTATTTTTTTTTTTAAAAATGGCATATCAAATACAAAAATGTATCATATCAATAGAAAGAAAATGGATTATAATACATTTCTGACTAAATTTCATTTGGAAGTTTCTTTTAAGGAACATCATATCTCAAAGTTTACTTTAACTAAAACCAATACTTTAACATGTATTTAAATTATTTATACTAATTTCTGTTATGTTTTTGTCAAACATTGTGAAATATAAATAGTTTTAAAATAAGTTTTTGATGCATAATTTAATATTGCTAGTTTTCAGGTATAATGAAAACATTTATAATTAAATTATATAGCTTCATTTCAGTAACTGTATATTTTTACAAAATAACTTTAATCATCAGTTAAGAGGCTAAATTAATAACTAATTAAACTTAACTAATCCTATAGGATCTCTGTTCATGATAATCAGTTTCATCTTATTTTCAAATAAAGTTATATAAATTAATCCACAATAAAAAAAATACCTTAATAGCATCACAAGACTTAAAAGGATTGCCAATTATTACATCATCATCGTCATCATCACAATCATTATTTTTAGCATTTGTTGCATTTTCTGCTTGCTTTTCTCTAAAAAATGAAGTAAAAGTTGAAAAAAGATTAAGCAGGTAAAATAAAAATAAAAAGTATAGATATTGAAAATTTTTAAAATCATAAAAGTATTAATAGATTAGAATTCAAATCGAAAGAATTAATCAAAGTTACAAGCAAATTTAAACAATTATAATAGTTAAGACCTGATTGTCTGATTGCTATTGATGACATTAAGTCTAGAATTTTTTATTGCTTTCACTTGAAAGTTTTATAAATTATACATTTTATGTTTTGTTTTATATGAGATATTATAATTTTATATAATCAATAACATTAATAAGGTTGTACCTTTCTTCTCTTATTTTCTGGACTCGTTTCATTCTTTCCATTTGTTCCAGTTCCTCCTGCTTCTTTTGTTCACTTACTTCTTCTTCTACTCTCTTATGCAACTCATTAAAATCTCTGCTAATTATACCAATCAACCAATTAAAACCTTCCTGTATGCCAGGATCTTTTATTTTTGTATCATCATATAAAGCACAAGAGGCTTCCTGTATTTAAAAAATATAAAAATTATAATAGAATAATTCTTTATTGCAAAAGTAGAACCATCTGTGATATGCAAAGGGAATACTAAACTAAAAGTAAGTAAAGAAACTTTTTTAAATAAATCTAAATTAATACAAAAGCACAAAAGGCATTAGATTTTCAAAAGAAAATTCCTATTGAACAATAGATATTGGCTAAATGTTTTTTTTTTTAAATTTCAGATTAATATAAGATGAGTAGAAATCAAACAAAACTTACTACACGAGTTGGACACTTCTGTTCATTAACTAAAACTTCCAAATCAAGACGACTGACAAGTTCTGTTTCATCCATGGCACCAGAAACATCTTGCTTATTAACTAGCCTAAAATGTTAAAAGTAATCTTAAGGTTTTAAATTAAAAAAGCCAACAGTGAAATAACTAACTAAAAATCAAATTTAATTTTTAAAACATAGAGAAATTTGATGGGAATGGAACACAATATAAATTATTTGCATTAAGTATATTTTCTTAAAGGTAATGCTAATATCAACACAATACCACAATGAACAATTACAATGCCTTTTCTATGAAAGCCCATGAATTTATTTCTCAAACCACACTGAGGGGGGGGGGGAATCTGAACACCAAGAAAAAATTACAGTAGAGTAATCAAATTTGGACAATGCAATTGTCTAGTTAACGTGTTTAGTTGATTAAATTTTCAAGATCACAGGTTAATTTAATCTCAAGAAAATGCATTTTAAATTAATGATGTACATAAAAAGCTAGTGCAATCACCAGAATTTTAAATGCAAGCCTACAAGCATGCCAGCATTTTGTCACACAGATACCGAATGTCACTTTATGGTATATTTCCATACTTATTGTACTTGTATCAATACTGGGATAGTCAGTGCTGGTTGGGGATGATGCTGGAGTTGCCATCCATTGATATCTCATACATGCTCAATTGGAGATAGATCTGGTGATCTCACATGCCAAGGTAATATGTCAACACTCTGTAGAGCACATTGCTTTTCAACAACGGGGTGAGGTTGAGCATTATCCTGTTGGAAAACTCCCCTTTGAATGCTGTTCATGAATGGCAGTACAATAGGTTGAATTACCAGACTAACGTATAAATATGCAGTCAGTATGTTTAAGATAACAACAAGAGTACTCCTGCTCTGTCAAAGGAAATTGCTCTCCAGACCATGACTCCAGGTGTAGGTCCAGTGTGTTTAGGCTGCAAACAGTTTGATTACAGGCATTCCCCTGGCCTGACCAACACACAGCCATCACTGGCACCAAGGCAGAATCTGCTTTCATCAAAAAATACAACAGATCTCTACTCCATCTTCCAATGAGCTCTGACTTGACATCACTGGCGTGGAAAATGGCAATGGCTTGGAGTCAGTGGAAAATATGCTACAGGGCACCTGGCACAAAGCTGTCCTAGAAGTAACTGATTTTTAACAGTTTGTTGTGTCAGTGTGGTACCAAGTGCAACTCATATTTCTGCCACAGACGCAGTACGATGTACCACCATCGTATGCCAAAGTAGGCGGTCTTCCCTCCGAGTAGTGCTACGTAGCCACCCAGAAACCAGTCTTCTTGAGGCAGTACTATCCCTCAACCACTATTCCCAACAATTATGTACAGAGGTTACATTCTGAATATCAACAGAAAAAAAATCCACCTTCTTGTAGCCCTATTACGTTACCTCATTCAAACTTGGTGAGCTGGCTGTTGATAAAGGCTTCTTTGTCTTCTTGAAAGGCATTCTTGGCTAACATCAACTCAATACGTTTAATTTCACAGACAAATAAAGCTCACGAACTTTACAGCATGCATTTAAAGCAACACTGATTTGCAAGTTCTGAGTGGCATTACTAGCACCACACTTAAGCATGATGTGCTAAATGTAACACAAGTCTTTCTTGGTGTTGGGATTTATTTTTTCGTCAGTGAAGATCAAAAACGGTATTGTAGAATGCAATGTAGAGCTTACTAAATTAAATTAAAGATAAATGATGGATTTGGATTGATTTCATTTTTTATTGATGTTGCATGTAAGCAGCACAAAGGCTATTTATTGCAAGGGCATAATTTTACATTTCAATCAAGTGATGAGGATGACACCTGAGCCTCCTTCCTATCTTACACCCCGCACCAACATGAGGACATTGATCCTTGACAGAATTGACATGCATCGGCCTCTTCTACATGGTGGGTCTTCAGTGTCACCAAGACATGAACTCACGATGAATTAGTGACCATAACTACTCAGCTACCACAGTTATCATGATGAATTTGGAAACCCACAAAAAATTACAAGCTCAAATGCAATTCACTTCATATGATTTTAAACATTATTTAACACAAAATAGTAGAAAACACCTTTATCGTGAGTATAATATATGCCCATATTATAATGCTTTTCAATGAATCTGTGGTGCTTCAACAGGATTTTATGTATGTGTACTGAAATAGCTAAAGAGAAAAGACTACTAATTAAGAAAAATTAAACTTTTAAACACTATACTATGATCAAGAGGTAACACAAACTATTAATTGATTCAGATACAAGAACTACAGGGAAATAATTAATGAAAAAAAATTTTATAACATATTTTATAAATGGAACATTGGTGTGTTTCGCAACAAATTTTCCACATAGTTTTAACAAATGTTTAATGACATCTATGCTCAAAATTCAATTTATGGGCCCAATTTCTGAGAAGTAGAAATCGAATTTTTAAGTGCCACTTATAAAAATAACACAGATTCAACAGAAAATTAAACTTTCCTACCAATTTGAAAAATATTACATAATTGGTAAGAAAAATTTATGTATTCACAAAAAATTTTACAATTACTCATTGACCTTACATTCAAATAAGAAAAGCAGCAGTAAGGTGAAGGAAGAAAAACAAATAACTTTCATATCAAAATTTATACAGAATAATAAAAAAACTTAATATGAAAAAAAAATACCTAAATTTTTTGAAGCAAGAAATAAAGACAAAGCATATGGTTTTCAGCTTTTATGTTCAGTGGTTTTTTTCTACTGACCGAGATAATTAGGAAATCATTTCTCCCGGGCAATCTTTTCTCGAAATTCAAACAATCAAATTTAGTATTATTCTGATAAAAAGTACAACAATTTTTTCGTGTTAAAGGCACAATGTGTGAATCTGATTGTCTAAATCTAAGATCCAGAGCTTTTGAGCATGGTCAAGGACATAAAAGATTTTTGATTTCATGTAAAGAAAATACAAAGTTACTTCTCCATGGGAATCAAGTTGTCATAGTAATGTAAAATCCAACCAACTACTGCAGCCATATTTAGCACATTGCTAAATAAATTCCATTTCCATTTTTTTACAATTTAACACAGGTCAATATGATAAAGTCTGTCAGAAGTACTGATGACAATGATATCACTGTCAGAATAGCTTTTTTTAGTTTTATTCAAAGGCAATCACAGACGAATTTTGATCAAGATTTTAAAAAATACATTAAAGCAAGTATCTATATAAGCTATGAACATATCCAGTTTATCTACTGATAGAGTCTCAGTAATGATAGACTGAAAAAATGGGATTTGTGAAAGTAATAAAGATGATGATTCAATGTTCTCCTCTAGATTTAAATATGACAAAATACCTCTATGTAATACATCAAAGCTTTAAGGATAAACAATGTCAAGCTGATTGTTATCAAGATTTTAAATTCTACAAGAGCCATAGGATTAAATCATCATTAATTCCAGAAATTCCATGAATTTATCGATATCGATTATGGGGACATTATCTAATTCCCAGAAATAAAATGATTAAGTACAATGCTAAAAAGATATTATGACTTCAAAAAAAAAAAAATCAAATCTTTTATAGACATTTACATAATTTGTGTCAGAATTTTAAGGGGGGGGGGGACTGCTCACAGCTTGGCATTTTTAGTAAACTTGGTCATATATTAAAATTAGTTAAACATGCTTTTTCAAGAAGAAAACTAATTGATAATTTTAATTATTTAAATTATAATAGCTTAAGTTGAAACTAGGACAATCTCAAACTAACACAAACATTTGTATGCATTTTTACACATTGAATAAGAAAAGTCCAAAAGAGGGGAAAAAAGCCTTAATTTTCCATTTAAAATTAAGAATTTGAAAACAAATTTCAAAGGTTTCCAGAAAAATCATCAACATTTTAGAATATTTGAGACTACATTTTTGTCAATATAAATATATAACCAGTCAATTTACCAAATACATTCTTAAGCAATTTCACATAAGACTATAATCTGACATTCAACTTAAAGAATAATTTTCTTTTTGTTGCATTGCTTTACAAGACTTCAATAGAAAATATTTTTACAGACAAAAATATTCTTTGCTTCAAAATACACTGTCTTATTTTCTCATCAACACTATTTAACAATATCTGAATTTGTCAACAGCTACTTTTCATGATGAAGTAGTACATGAAGAAAACCAGAATTTAAACATCTAATGAACTTCAAGAACTTACTGAGCATTGCAGCTACTTTTAACAAACCAAATGCTGAAGCATTTGTTCCAACCAACATTAATTACTGTCTTATATTTTATGTTTTATTGCAAGAAAATTAGAAATTAATTTAAATTACTCATATAAATATATTAGCTGTGTATTCTGCATTTTTTATTGTTTTTTATTTATTTATTAAGTACTACTGTTAATGTATTTCATGTGTGGCCCAGAACAACTCAAATGTTTTCCGATGTAGCCCATGAAAGGAAAAAAGACTACATATATCCCTGGTTTAAATCAAACAAAAATAACACCTTTAATTTGAATAATCTCAAGAGCAAAATTTTTTAAGGGAAGAGAAAAGTAAAAGCAGTACATAAAAATAGGGATATTTTTTATTAATACCAGCTACTTTCATGAAATTTTTCATTGGTTGTTGTTTGAAATTACAATGGTATACATACATATATATTATATATAAACATACAGATAAGCAAAGTACGAGGAACACACACTTTGAAATTTTTGCAAATACAGCTAGTCATTTTTTGACTGTGCAATAAAACACTGCTTTTTGTTCATAGCATTCTACCATCAAGTGTTGGCAAAAGAAAAAGTATAAATCAAGCCTTTGACAATATGATACTTGTATAGGAGCATTCTATTCCTAACAAAGCATCATTATGTCCAACATTAAAAAAGCACGATTACTGAAGTTTGCCTCACTGAATGTCAATTACCAATGGAGTATCCATCTCAAGAACAGCCAACCTAGTGGGTGTTTCAAGAACCACTGAGTCAAGGATTATGACAGCATACTCAAACATAGAAAAAGTATCCTCTGAAGAACAGTACACTCGTACAAAAATCAACATTGGTCAATCGAAATATACTAAAAGATAATCGTCCACAAATGTAAAACTATACAGAAAACTTCTGAGATGTGAACACCTTTCTCTACAATCCTATATCCATCAAAACTATTCAACAGGAGATACATGTTACAACCCTTTATGGTATTGTAATACCACTAGTGTCATAGCAAAATGCTATGAAATGACAACAGTAGTGACTAAACCACTAAAACTGGATATGACAGCAATAATCTGATCTGATTAAATATCATTTAAGTTATCATTTCCAACCATTAGAGGTGTGTTTCTCTGATGAACACTGGCAGAAATACTTCACGTTGATTTTCTGCTCCTACTGTGAGGCGAGGAATTTGAATATCTGTGACAGTGTGGGTACACAATACCTTTGCATGACATGAGGAAATTCATAGCTCTTAGGGTAAGATTGTAGTCAAGCATTACCAGAGTATTCTCACAGATAATTTGTTTTATAACAAATGTTTTATAACATTTTTTTTTATTTCTGTATAACATTCAGTTTCCTGGAGAAGATTCTATACTCTACGATGACAATGTTCCTATTCATATAACTCGCTGTGTTTAAGCATGAATAAATTAGTACAAAGTGTCCTCAGTTCCCTAATCTCAACATCACTGAGCCGTTGAGGGGTTCTTAGGTGACCAATGCCCATACTTGGTTCAGGTACACTACCTAAGCTTGAGACTTTATACAAAGAATGAGTGCAAGTTCCTTTGAACTTTGTGAACACTCTCACATCAAACACAAGTTGTAATTAGACCCTCCCCCAAACTCAAAAATAAATGTGCTTTATTCCCATTATATTGTATACACAATTCAAAACCATTTCAAATATATCAACATACTAACAAGTAAATTTTCAATACATATAAAATTTAAGAAAATATTCTTAAAACACACATAAAAGGTATCATAAAAAGTATATAATTTAAAGGGTATTAAGGTATAAGGGTATTATCTATTCAGCTATTTAAAATAATTACTAATATTTTGAACATGATTGTAGGAACAAAAAGAGAACATACAAGCAAATTCTTCGTAAATCACAAGCAGACAAAAGACATTCCAGTACATGATAAAATTTTAAAAGGAATTATTTGGTAATAATTTCTAATGTGATAGAAACCATCTCCTAAATTAAAAATATAATAAAATCTCAAATTAAGAAAATAATCTAGATTAAACAAAAGAATGATCTACAATCAGCCCACACAGCATTTGTTGGAATTCTTATAGCTCCCAGTAGCAAATGAATCTCAGTCCAAACCTGCTAAGTCAGAAATTATTGCAAATGGGGCGGTATCAGACCTATGTTTTAAACCCAGTTGGACCTCTATTTTACGAAGCTCTATTTCATGAAAATATTTCTGGACACTTCAAATTATTCTCTCTTTTAACACATTTTATGGTAATCAATGACTTTGAACTGGTTTTGCCAGATGCCTAACACATGGCGAGAAATAAAATTGCCATATTTTTTAGTATTCCTTTTTTTCAAACCAAAAACTCAAACAAAATTAACAGACATTATCAGTAATAAAATTTAAGAATGCATGTAGCAGTGTACACTTAAAATTACTTGTTATAAAATAAAGTATATTTTAATACTACTTTTAGGCTTAAAATAAGAAAATGCCATTAAAATTGATTAATTTTGAAGACATTTATTATAATTAAAATTAATGTCAATATTTATTATTATTAATGTGTAATATTTTCTTATTAAAAATGCAGTGTATTCCTGGACAATGTTTCTTTTGTGACTTTCCTTATAGATTTCTTTTTAACGGGTAAGATATATAAAGTAAATGGATATTAATTTTACAAAAAATGGGGCAAATAATTACTTTTTTAAATAATATACAGTATTTATGAATTTAAAATTTGTTTTATATGGTTTATAAAGTGTATTGAAGGATGAATCTCTATTTAACAAATTTTCCACATAATGAAATTTTCGGGATTTTGCAACTTTTGACTGTATTTTGATTAGTTTATACACACACTGATATATGAAAAAATAAATATTAACAATATTTACATTAACATTGGTTTTCCAGCAATCTTATCATGTGTTAAAACACTTTTAATTTCAGCCTTGCATTCTTCCAGACGTTGAGGGTCACTTGCATCAACAACAAATATAAGTCCATGTACTAAGGCATAGTACTTTTTCCAAATACCTCTAATCTTAGGTCCCCCACCAAGATCATAAATGGTAATATTATATCTCCCATGTTTTAAAGAAATGCTTGAAAATCCAATTGTAGGAACGGAATCAGCAGTGGACTCTGAAAAATAAATTCAAACATTTTAAGAAAATGACTAATGCTAGTCTAAATATGATTTACAAAGAACAACAAATAATGCATAGTTAATTATCAAATTCAATGATCCTTTACATTTTTTATGCTATAGTTTTGTTTGTTTGTTGTTGTTGTTGTTAGTGAATATATTTATTTGAAAATGTATTCCTTTAACAATTTTATTCCACCTACTACCAAGCAAAGTAGAAAAGAAATACTAATTTATAATTTCATTTTCTTGGAGTTAAAAGATATATGTTTATTGTTTTTCTTAGGGTTCAACTGATTTAATTCAATTCAGTTGGTTTACAATTATAGAACATAGTTTTTTTTAACATTCCCTTGATTACACATTTAATAATAATGTAAAATAAAGTTTGTAGATTGTCAGATAAAAAATTTTCAAAAAAAAATTACATCTAAAATAGTAAAAGTTTGATATTATGGGGGGGGGGGGGATTTGCTGTTTACTTTTCATAACATGGATCAAAAATTAAAATATGTCTGAGCCCGCCAATATTAAGACTATTTTTTAACTCTGTTGAGAATAAATATATCATTGCCATCATCATTCAGACAATTTTTAGCTGACAATGACTGCTACCCTACAACAGGAAAAACATTTTTGTTAGTATAATCAAACAATGAAATTCAATTTAGATGATAGAAATAGATGTGCCTATATAAAAGAGCAGTTTTGAATATACTTTAGTATAAAATGAAAGGACATCTTCACATTACACCATCAATCAAATTTTGCCAATTAAAACACATTGTAAAATTGTCATTACATAGATGAACAAAATTATTGTGATAGTACATGCACGTGAATAGTTTTCCACTAAAAGCCGCATATCGCACCATTAGGTGACGTCTTTACATTCAACGAAATGTGTAATATGTAAATACCAATGACAGTTACTAATAAATTGAAAAATGAAAATGATTAATTCTAATTATTGGAGTTTGATCCTATTTTAATGCACTTCTGTATTTATCACCAATTTTAAGAATTATTGTCATCATAACGGATAGGTACTACATAGAAAAATTAGATGTACGTCTAATTTGTCAGCAATTTTTTTCTCTAGCACCAAAGATGTCAACTAAACTATGATTTAACTAATTATTGGTTTAAAAGTAAAAGTTGGTCATTTTAAAATACTTCATTTTCAAAGCTTTCTTTAAAAACTTAAATTTCAAACAATTGCTAGTAAACTTTTTACTCATTTAAGCTAATGGAAACAAATAACAGAAATATTTACTGAGTGATATTACTTTTCTTAAAAAAAAAAACTACATAAATTTAAAATAAGTTGACAGGGAAGAAAAAAATAAAAACTTTAAGGTACTTATGTACAAATATTCATCACAGACACAAAAAATAATTTTATAAGTAATGAGAATTTACAATGTATTTTATTTAATTTGAACCAGCAACAATAATAAAAATTAAAGATTTTAAAAAATGAAAATGTTTTATTAACTAAATTCTTCTCCTAAGTATTGAAAAAATCAAACTGTAATTCTCATATAACTGACAGTCAGAATAAACACACACACAAAAATACTAAATAATTTTCGCTCGAAAACACAGAAAAACATACCTCCAAGTAAATGTTTTACCGTACACGTTTTACCAGCATTGTCAAGTCCAATCATGAGTAATGTTATCTCCCTAAAAAAACCATAATATCACCTTTAATACAAAAATATTATCACACACGAACATACACACGAGGTTTTAATAATTTATTAATTATTTAATGAAAACTGACAATTTAACATAACATTAATGGAATGCATATGAGAAATAAACCCATAAAAAAAAGCGGAAGAACTTCAAAATATTTTTCATTAATATACACATTAAGAAAATCTAATCAATCTGAAAATTTTACTTTTACCTAAAGGAGCCGATTCTGTGTTTTTTGCATAAACAGTTCGAAAAGGCATTGCCCATTTCTCCACACACACACACAAGTCAAGTCATTCCTCAATTAATTGTGAAGAAAATGATACCAGTAAATAAATCCCAGCCATAATCTTAGATCATCAATTTTAATTTTATCATTTCTAAAATGATACTATAATATTAACAATTTAAAAGACAAATTGATCGATAAATTCAAGCTAAATTGACATCGCACACAAACTTTCAAAACATATGTAAACAATGTTAGCTTCACTTCAAGAAATGATTGGAGTTGAGTCTTCTATATGATATTATTTTACAAATTTTTATCAGCAAACTCATATTTTAGTATTTTAAAATATTATGCATCCCTCTGCATATAATAAGTATTATTGCACCTTGAAATTTAGATTGTAAGTTGGTAAACATTTTTATAAGATTTTATCGTAACTATGGAAACAATCAGTCATCAAAAGGAACGAGCGTGGTTTTCTCGGAAAGAAAATGACGCATCTTAAGAACCAACAGACTAAAAAAAATGCTTCATTATAGCTGGGGGGGTTTCTCTTAAATTATTTTGAGCATAGGCTTTGACTCGTTGACGCTCGTTATCCGTCTAATTGAAAAACAGAAAATGCTTTTTCTTGATCACAAAAAAACAGTATTGCAAATTCAGTGGCTGAGTTTCCATGCACATAAACAGTAAAAATGTACTTAGCAAATATTCAGGGCCGATCCTAGCAGGTGTCGCACGAGGGCGGCCAAAACAAGGGGCGGCCGCAGGCCGCCTATAATTCTGTAGATCAAGCAAAATTTTTTGCGTATTTCTCAAAATAATTTTTTTTAAAAAATTTAATAAATATGTTGAAAGTTGTCGAAAAATCAACATCCGGATTTGCCGATAGCGTAACATAGTTTAAGAAAACTAGAGTTAGTGTAGAGTTCATTAGTCCATTCTCCATTAATACCTACTCTTTATACACATCCTCCATTTCATGATAAAAATTCGAGGCGAGCCGGCAATACCGCAATAGAAAACGTATTTTTTTGCTTATCAGTGGAACTAGCGGTGCATTGGATCGATGTTTAACAAAGGCATTTCAGAGAGAGAGAGAGAGAAATGATTTTTGCGAAAGTTACTTTTTGAAAGCATCTAATATGGTTAAAATTACCTAAGACACGAGCGTTTGAATTCAATATGCATTTAAGGAAATTAAAAGT
>BMAO01004291.1:0-17612 GCA_019973975.1 Trichonephila clavata | reverse complement strand
TATTTAAAATGGCTAGTTCATCAAAAGAACAAAAAGTGCAAGATAGTAAGTGCTACCAGAAAATATCAAATTTTGAGGACCGAGGCGAAATGTGTATTATATTCTGGAATAGTGGTATGCAGAACATCGTCTGTTTAAAACGGCATTTTGAAAACAAATCTTAAATCCTCTTGTCAAAAAAGTGAACCACAGCAAAAGTAATTAATTGCTTGGAACCCGTTTGGCAGATGACTCCAACTCAGCACGCATTCTACTAAAAGTAACATGTTACAATCCTAATATAAGTTATTTGTCATCCAATCTGCAACAACAGAAGTCACACTAATGTTTACTTTATAATTTGAATTATACTTATAATTAAAACATTTAAAACTATACAGTGTGAAAGGTATTATTTCATAGTAAATAAAGAGTTTTATTTTAGTATTTAGTTTTATTATTTTCCAAATAATCTCAAGTAAAAGTTATTTGACGGCACGTTTATACTTCGTTAAACACTTCTTTAGAAAAAAAAATGGCACGT
Source organism: Trichonephila clavata (assembly GCA_019973975.1). NCBI lineage: Eukaryota > Metazoa > Arthropoda > Arachnida > Araneae > Nephilidae > Trichonephila > Trichonephila clavata. The sequence continues at coordinate 17,089 of BMAO01004291.1, read as the reverse complement.
TGATCCATAAAGGTCTATTCTGTATAAAATGAATTAGTATATTAAAAAACATGGTGCATATATTTATTTCAATTCATTACTTCTTTTCTGATTTTCTTTGTGATTTATATAAGCAATGAAAAATATTAAAATAAAAATAAAACATTTTTTAATATTCCATTTAATGTGTATGACAGGACTTTATTAGCCTTCATAACAGTAGCACAATATTTAAAAATATATTTAAATCACTAGTTTTGCATTATTAGAAATGCAATGCTCTGTGAATTGATATCACTCATTAAACAAAACAAAATTAATTAAATGCTGATAAATTGAACTGTTATATCAAAAGTGCATTATATGTACTGATGACACACCAAAATATTGTCGGAAGACAACTTGATGCCTTTAGTACTATCTTAAAATGAGATAAAAAGTATTGCTTAGATAATTTTTAAGCAGGGCTCTATCAAGAATCAATATGATATTAATAATGAAATGCAGCATGTTCTACAATGCCTTTTGCATTTATCTTTTATGACATTGAACAATTGAATGCACAATAAATTATATTTTTAGTAACAGTCAAATACTGTAACATATTTTTCATTGACCTTTGGCTATTTCAGATGCATTAAAAAAAATAATAATAACTTTTCTTTCTAAAAAATTATATGCTGGAATTTAACGTGACATTATCTATACTAATGTCGATTTTCGAATTTTGTTAAATAGTATTTCGATTGAGAATGTTTTTCCATTTGACGGTTTTTTTTTACCTGACAAAGGCAATCATTGAAGGGTAATGTTTCTATTCCCAGGGCATCTAGCCTCTGTAGCTGCTCCTGATAGAAATATTCTAGCTCATACATAGAAAGCAAGCCATCGCCATCCAAGTCCATACATCGGAACCAATATTCGATACTGTAAACAGAGAATAAAATATGAAAGAAGAATAATGAAATAGATATAATAAGTTTTCTGAAATTAATTTCTAACATTTTAGGTTAAATGCATTTCTGATATATTAAACTTCACACTTATGTATATTATATATATATTATATATATATATAAAGTTATTCACATTTTTCTTTTTAAATAAAAAAAATATGTTTTTGTAGAAAGTATATTATTTTTTTTAAAAATTGTAATCAATCTTAGAATTTAGAATTTATGAAAGTTTGACACAAAACTCACATTAATACAAATTTGGTTTATATAAAGAAGCAACATCCAGGTAGTAATAATGGTTTTTAATAAAAATTGTTAACAATAGTTTTTTACATTCCATTGGCCAGTTTTATCCATTAATTAATTTAACGCATGAAACGCAGGTAATTTCTCATCTTGGTACCTTCAGTCAACTAGTACAATTTCAAAACTTTATTGATAAATGGCGCTGTAATTTTTGATTTTCTAATAATTTTTTTTAACCTACGCCAGATCTAGGCATAGCTGCCATCAGTCTATGTCGAGCAGCCCCAATACAGTTCTGAAATACACACGTAAAAAGAGAATTTGTTAGCAGCATTAACAGCTACTATGTCGGTAAGTCCAGCCAAGAGTCCAGGTGGTCTCAACGCATATCCCCATTAGAACAAAGTGGGCTCGTTGGAGAATCAGCCAAACCAAAACTGAAAAGATGCTTTCTGAGGTAGTCATGTTCAGTCTGGACACCTGAAGTTTGCGACACCCACAGGTCTGTTAGGTCGCAAGGAATGGGACTCTCCGTTAAAGAACCCCAACTCTTTCCATTCGCAGAGTTCTTGACAATTTCTCGAAGACGGGTCTTGAATCTAGAGGCAATGATCCTCTTAACGCTATGGTACCCAAGAGGAGAGTCAGGCTGAGATAGAGCAGAGCCAGCTACAGCTAAGCATCTGCAAGTTCGTTACCCTTCACTCCACAATGACTTGGTACCCAATGAAGGGTTACATTACGACCATTATTTACTAGAGAATTTATCATACTTTGGCAATCGAGAACAAGCCCATTTCTCGAAGTTCTCGAAGGCAGAACTGAAGAGACTGCTAAAAAAGCAGCCTGTGAGTCTATAAAAATTGCAATGTTTTGATCTTCTCTTTTACCAACCTCAGTCAGTGCCATATGGACCGCAGCCACTTCACCATCATAGTTAGTACAATTTGCACCAACTGCCCTACTAAGGCTGAAGTACCTGGAGTAAACCCCCGCACCAGCATTATGATTAGCCCCAGCAGCAGAACCATCCGTATACACATGTAGCCAGTGTGTCTCGGGGAATCTTTCGCCAATAGTGGCCAAAGCAGCCATTCTCAACTCAGTATTGATGCAGGATCTTTTATTGACTGGCAGCACCAAATCCAAATTATAACAGGCAGGGCTCAAATGTCTAATAAATTCTTCAGTCTCGAGCAGGGACTGTCTGTTAGAAGAAGGGATTTCAAAATCAGCAGACAGTTCTTTAGTCACATGTAAGAAGGTAGGTTGGGATTTTAACCTACGTTCTGCAGAGTTGTAGGTTCTCCAAAAGTCACCATGCCTCTTCAATCTCTCGATTAACTTAAGAGCACCAATTTTCCTCCGGAAGGTCAGGGGTTCAATATTTGCCTGTAATTGCATGGCCTGGTTGGGTGTTGAAAACGCTCCACCTGTTATGAGTCTAAGGGCATTATTTTGGACAGTTTTAATTTTGTTCTGAACCGCTTCAGAAGCAGTTACAAGAAGCTCACTGCCATATTCAGTAGCAGGTCTGATATAAGATTTATAGGTGGTACAAAGGAGATCTTGTGTAGTACCCCATTTCACACCAGAAAGTCTTTTAAGCAGCCCATTTCTTGTTTTACCAACGACCTGTACCCTGCTGGTTTGTTTGTTCCAACTCAGCCTTGAATCCAAAACAATTCCAAGGTAGGTGGCCTCTTAGGTCCTCTGGAGCTGATAGTCTCCATAGAAAAGTTGGATAGCTTTAGGTTTAGTGCTCAGGGTAAAGACTTGGAAGACCGCCTTGCTTGTATTTACAGTCATTTCATTATTATTTGACCAAGTCAAAAGAGCATGAAGAGCAGTGTTCAGCGACTCCTGGATAGTACAGATATCTCCACCAGCCGACCACAATACAAGGTCGTGAGCAAAAAGAAGGGCCAGAACATTAGGATCTGAATTCATAATATAATAAACTATGTCACTGATCATAATGTTAAACAGAACAGGACTTAGAACCGAGCCCTGGGGAAGCCCTTGTCTAGTTTGTCTAAAGGCAGGTGTTGCTGATCCATATCTAGTTCTGATTGAAACGCTGGTTCAAAAAAGATTTAATCCAGCTGTACATATTTCCACAAACACCAATATTGATTAACTTCCTGAGAAGTCCTTTTCTCCAAACTCTAACGAAGGCTGTCTGAAAGTCAACCAACACCGCAACGGTACTATTTTTAAAATGGAAGCCATCCTTTATCTCTTGAGTGAGTCTAGCAAACTGTTCTGTTGTGTTCCTGTTCAGTCTAAAACCAGCCTGTCTATCAGAGATACAATGGAATTTCTCAAGATAGTAATTGAGTCTTCTTACAATCAGGCACTCAGTCAATTTACACATCACACAAGTGAGTGTTATTGGTCGAAAGCTAGCAAGGTCTGCCGGATTCTTGCCAACTTTAAGAATATGTACAATTTCTCCCTTTCTCCACATGCTGGGAATACCAGAAGCCCAGGTGAGATTAATCAATTTAAGTATGACTCCCATTGCCTCGTTACCGAGATGAGCAAGAAATTCAGGCAAGATACCATCCGGCCCCGCACTTTTCCTCTGTGGAAATTGCTTAATGCCCCATTCAAGTTCCCAATGTGAGAAAGGCGAGTTAAAAATGTCCTCCAATTCTTGGTTAAGGCAGACCGGTGGACACTTAAGGAGATCCTTTGAGATCTTAATGTGGGGTCTATAGTTACTAACGTTTGCGTAGTGTTTATTAAAAGCCCCGGCTATCTCTCTCTCAGATGTAAGCAACGTATCTGCAATCCTAATGGGCTCATTTCTTTTCTCTTTTTGATTATTGAGCCTAGATAAGAATTGGTGTGCCCTCAGGGCATCTCTACGAAACTCCAAATATTTTCAATTTATAAAGTTCAAATATTTTCTAATCATGTATGCAAAAAAAAAAAAATGAGTGTATTTTTTTCTAATATAGAGTTTTAATTTCTAACAAAATCTGAAGGGCAGGAAAAGATTGTACATGCATTTAATTTTTAAAGTTAACAAAAAAGAAGTACTAGTTAAAGTAGAATAAAAAAGGCTTTTAAATGGGTAATATCTTTCTTGATCGAACAAAATCATCAAACAAAATAAAAACAGATAAATTTACTGTAAATATTGATTTCTCGAATACAAATTTTAAAAAAATAAGCATTCTATTATTAACCTTCTAGAATATCGTTTGTCTTCTTCAGAGATTAGGAACCACACGAATTCTGTGTAACTCATTTTTCCTTCTTTTTGTTTTGGCCCTCTGAAAAAAATTTTAAAAAATTATTTCTGAAGTATTCTAAAATTATATTAATGTTTTTTACATAATTTTCATTTATGACACATCTGAACAGTAGATTTTTCTAAAAAGAAAAAAAGTAACAGATAAATTCGATCCTTTTTCTTTTTCTTCTCAAAAGTGAAAACAATATTTATGCAAACGAACAAAGAGAACATCAGGATCTACTCTTAATGCATAAAAAAAAGAAACGTTGATAAATTCATTTAAAAATATCCAGCTCATAAATAAATTTAACAGAATATTTATATATATATATAATTTCTTGCAGTTAAATATTTTGTGAAAGTTGAATAAAAAAGCATGAATAGAGAGACAAGATTGTTGAAAAAAGCGTACTAACCACGAACTGAGATTATAGTTGGCACGAAAAGAAAGAATTAAAATTTATTAAACTTATTGCAACCATTTTAATTTTCAAAGGAGAAATGGAAACTATAACTGATTTTTAACTTTCCTAAATCAAACCCAAGCCTTAATTCTTAAAATCTTTCCAAAATAAATAAAGAAAAACGAAATCGGAGTCGCTGAAAATAATCTCGAAATAAAAACTTATATTAATTTTTGCAATAGCATAGTCCAAACGAATTTTGAAAGAAAAAAAAATATTTGAAATAAATGTTTCAAGGGTGTTTGTATTATAAATTTATTTTTATTTCAGCTTCGATATATATTACTATACAGAATTCTTTGTTAAGTTATATTGGATGTTCTATATATTTCTCTTTTTCAATTTCTACTATTAGCTCACTGTCACCCTATATATATATATATATAATATATATACAGGGTGTTTCATAAATGATAGGAGTAACTTTAAGGGTGATAGTACACATCAAGACGAGTAATAGTAAATAGGAAACCAAGTGTCCCAAACGTCTTCCGAAGGAGAAAGGCGCCATCAAAGTTTAGGGTCCTAAATTTCAAATAATGATAAAAAACGGGAAAATGGATCGATTCATTTGCAGTTTTCACTAAAATCATTCTTTAAATTAGTATTTTCTTTAAAAAAAGTTTTAAAGACAAAGTTAAAAAAAATGCCGTTAGAGGGCGCTCTAGACTTTGGAGTACCGAACCTTTTACCAGTATTTTTTTTATTTTGTTAAATGTTTACAAAAGCTTAGATTTTAACTTGAATTTTGAGCGCAAAATTGAAACCATCGGGAGCGCAAATGTAACTGCGTTCAGGGGGGGGGGGATTGAAATGCTCGTATGTAATGATCAAAATAAAAAACGATAAAGCAAACTTTAAGAGGCGATAGTACAACATAAAAACAATCAACTTTGATTAGAAAATGCATGATTTGAATTCAAACGCAAACGTGTTAGAGCATCTTCAAATTTTATCCATGCAAGCGTTATAGCTGCAAGTTTCTGGAAGAACATGAAATTTTGTGATATGGGGAAGAAGAAGAACGCATATGCAAATTGTTATTAAGATAAAAGCCACTGACCCGAGTGTGCAAGTGTAAATCACGGTACAAACGTAACGAAAGATGTTGCCCTTCACTAATCAAGAAAAGGCTGATATGCACTTCATCTACGGAACTGCAAATGGGAATAGTGCAGAGGCGCGACGATTGTACGGAAAAAAGTTTCCCAACAGGCGGTTGCCCAATGATAAAACATTTGTGCGCTTGCACAGACAGTTGTGTGAGACAGGATCCTTTTTTGGTGCACGTTCAAGTGCAGGCCGTGCGAAGTCTAACAGAATGGTAGCTGTGGAAGAAAAAATTCTGGATATGGTGGCTGATCATCCAAATACAAGCACGCGAGCAGTGGCTAGTCAAATTGAAGTACCACCCTCCACGACATAGCGAGTACTAAAGGATGAAAGTATGCATCCTTTTCATGTCCAACGAATCCAGAAACTGACTCAAAGGGATTTTCCTCGTCGAATGGATTTTTCTCGCTGGTATCTGCAGAAGAACACCCTAAATCCCGATTTTGGTGCAACTGTGCTTTTTACAGATGAATGCACATTTACACGTGACGGTACATTTAACACCCACAATTCCCACCAATGGGCAGATGTAAATCCACATGCGTCTTCTACACATGCATATCAGTGACGATTTTCCATAAATGTTTGGGCAGGAATAATTGGTGACCATCTACTTGGACCTTATCTTCTGCCAGAACGCCTGGATGGAAAAAATATCTTACCTTTCTGCAACAGGTGCTGCCGGAAACGATAACAGATGTTCCCCCTCGTATCCGGCGAGTAATGTGGTTCCAGCAGGATGGAGCACCAGCTCATTTTGCGCCAGATGTGCGAAATTATCTAAACGCATCCTTTCCAAATCAATGGATTGGGCGAGGTGGTCCTGTCCCTTGGCCAGCGCGATCACCCGATCTTTCATGCCTGGATTTCTTTTTGTGGGGAGTCTTATGTATGAGACTCCTATCGAATCTGCAGAAGAACTCATCGCCAGACTTTCGGCAGCTGCAGGAGAGGTGCGCGATACTCCTGGCGTGTTTCAGAGGGTTCGTGAATCCCTTCTTCGCCGTTGTACCGCATGCATCGCCTCTAATGATCAGTGTTTCGAACAGCGATTGTAATCATTTCTAATTAAGCTTTTTTTTTATAACGCAAATGTTCTTTGTTTCCATTTTTGTCTCTTAAAACGAAATCTGTTTCAGCGCCCTCTATCACCTTCGGGTTAAAATTACGAGTATGATTTCTTTGATGAATGTTGCTTGTTTTGGTGTTGTACTATCGCCTCTTAAAGTTTGCTTTATCGTTTTTTATTTTGATCATTACATACGAGCATTTCAATTCCCCCCCCCCCGAAAGCGGTTACATTTGCGCCACTTACCCGCTCCCGATGGTTTCAATTTTGCGCTCAAAATTCAAGTTAAAATCTAAGCTTTTGTAAACATTTAACAAAATAAAAAAATACTGGTAAAAGGTAGTTGTTCGGTACTCCAAAGTCTAGAGCGCCCTCTAACGGCATTTTTTAACTTTGTCTTTAAAACTTTTTTTTAAAGAAAATACTAATTTAAAGAATGATTTTAGTGAAAACCGCAAATGAATCGATCCATTTTTCCGTTTTTTATCATCATTTGAAATTTAGGACCCTAAACTTTGATGGCGCCTTTCTCCTTCGGAAGACGTTTGGGACACTTGATTTCCTATTTAGTATTACTCGTCTTGATGTGTACTATCACCCCTTAAAGTTACTCCCATCATTTATGAAACACCCTGTATATATATATATATTATTCAAATTTTCAATCATTAATAAAATACTTTCAATCAAGATCAAATTAACTTTTTAAACTTGTAGTGAATGACACACTTGATGTTAATACAGTTTCTTCAAATATTAATTCATTATTACCGGTAGATTAATTAAATTAATAACCGGTTCTCAACGCCAACTTAGATTCCTCTCCATTGTTGTAACAATGTAACTGTTAAAACAATGACAAAAGTTGGCGTCGAAAACAGGTTTTTCAGCCAAACTGGCCAAAACGGGTGTGCATTGTTAAAACAATAACAATGCAGAGAAATCATATACTCCTCCTTCTATTAGTTCACTCTCTCCATATATATATATATATACACTTGTTCAAATTTTCAGTCGTTAATAAAATACTTTCTATTCATCCATTCAAAGTAGGAAATGACTTAATTTTTTTTGCATTACTTGTTCTCTTTTCTTCCACGCTTTTTTATTCCAATTTTGCGGTATTCGGCAACTTTCATAGTTCACAATTTGTTCTTAAGCACATATAAATTCATTTCTTTTAACTGATTTTTTTTATTTATTTGAATAAATTACTTTTTTCCCCATGAAGGACCTTTCAACATAATAATGAAAAGCATTTACATTGCAAGTCTAGAACTATAATTCTTTTCAGTTAAGTATACAGTTTATGATAATAATAATAAAAAAAACAATAACTAAATCCTTTAGCATACCTTGTTACAGCACCTGAGAAAATTCTTTGTATAATTCGTGTTGATAAAGCTGAAAAAGGGGAAAAACAAATAATGCTGTCAATAAACATTAGCAAGCATATGTATTTTTTTTTTATAAATTAAGCAAACATTTTTGAGAAAAAAAAAACAATTTGGTATCAAATTCTACGAGAAATATTCATTTTAAAGAAATTAAACAAATCTAAGAAAAACAAAAAGAACAGAGAAAAATTTAAGAAAAGGTACTCAAATTCATGGACGTCTTTAGGCATCGGCCAACTGGGCCGTCAACCTCGGTGGGGGCCTCGTTTCATTCTTGACTCTGTCTTAATATGATCATGATCCAGATAATTTTAATGGTTAAATTTTATTTCTGTACATATTCTCAGAAAACAGGGAATTTCAAACTTTATGTCAACTGGCAAAAATGTTAAGACTGTATTATTATGTGATGACCTTTGCCCATGTCAAGGCCTAAGCCCAATATCGTAAACAATCATTCAACTCATCTAGTCGAAATGCGGCCATCGGTCGAGCTGGTTTGTGCCTGGGTTTTTGTGAGTTATGTACATTTATTTGTTTCAAATTACCGTTTGATCGAGAATTTAATAATATACTGTCTACTTTAAATGATCTCAGGTAGGGCCTACTTTTACATAGGGGGCCAAGTCTAAAAAAATCTTGATTTCTCTAGGCCCAGGGTCTCAAAGAGTTTTAAGACGTCCTTGCTCAAATTGCAGAGTGAAATTAGTTGTAGATACGAAAGACAAAAAGGACAGAGAACAAATTGATTTTCAAATTACAGTGTGAAACTAGTTGCAGATACAGAATATAAACCTACTCAGGTAAGCTGAAATTAATAAAGATCCGCTTTGCTGGAAAGCTACCTTTTCAAACAAATGCATAGTAAAAGAACCATTTGATTATAGGATTTATTTTTACAAGGGTACACTTTTAAAAAAAATATTATTAAAATTTGAGAGCATGAATTTTTGTACACGAATTTTATATTTGTGTTTATGCGTTAATTAACCATGTTATTGCTTCAAATCCCCATTGGAGCAGGAAAGCCTACACCAAGTCCATTTGACTTTTCCGCTTAATACTGTCACGAACCAGGTCTTGATCTTCAAACAACTGTCCCAGGCAAATGCCACAGCAGTCCAGAAAATGAGCAGGAGAAGCAGGGACAGGTGAAGAAAGACTTTACCCCCTGCATAAAGGTCATACCACATAGGTGACCGCTTCTATAGCGCGCCAAGGATGCCTGAAGAGCCCTAGATCTCCTGCACTGTAGAGATAGAACAGGACTCTCTCAGCTGAGTACCAGTGGAGAGCGGGAGGGTTTTCGCCAAGTCAGATTCATTTGAGCTTTTTGGAGGGAATGAATGAATTTCAGAATGGCTTAAGACAGAGGAACTGGGGTTAGGAAGATCACAACCCCTACCACCCAGCTCATCAGCTGCCTCGTTCCCAGGCACATCTACATGCGATGGTATCCACTGTAGACACACTAGTTTCCTCTGACCAAGCCTAGCCAATTTGGATATAATATCTAGACCAGTACTGTACATAATCTTCGGCTAATTATTCAAATATTGAATGGAGCTTCTGCTGTCAGTCAGTATCCAGATACTGTCCTTATTAGAGTTGAGAGCACCACTGATAGCGATGCGTGCCAATCTAAAGACGGAACAGTGGTCAGAGTACCTGATGCTGATTTTAACATCACTCCAGGGAGTGTTACTAAATATACCATTCCATGCTCTACCCGTATCCAAACGACTACCGTCTGTGTAAATAATCAAGGCTTGATGGGGAATGTCATTTATGACTCCAAGTGTCAGCTGTTTGAGTAATTCCGAATGGCTGCTGTACTTGGGAGTACTGATCAATAATTTCTCCCGGAATTCAACATGATTAAAAGAATTTAACTAACCATAAATAATAACTTTGCACATTGTACTAAAAGTATTATTAAGAACACCTTTTTACCTCCTTCTCCGTGAAGTTTGAGATCATTTTGGTCAATGTACAAGTCATGATCTTTGTCGAGTTCCCAGAACTTACAGTAGATCACGTAAAAATGTTCATAAGAGAAATAATCAGTCACTTGATTAATGTCTTCTTCCTCTTCCAGGGTGGCTAACACCTAGAAAAAATATATATTTAGAAATTATACTTCCAACACAAATACTGAGAATATATATATATTTTTACAGCTTTTGAATAAAATTTCAGAGCAAGAGAAACTTAAAACTAATTTTTAGTCCGATTTTTATTTACACAATAGGTGTTTTTTTAAGCTTTATAACTTAGAGCAGTAATACTGAACCTGCGGCCTAGTGGCCTTTTCCGAGTGGCCCGACACTAAAAAATTCAAATATTTAAGAACAATGTGCTAAAAATTTAGCGAGAAATTCTAACAATGAAGCAATCAAATCCATCAATTTGCTTTTTTTTTATAGTAGAATGGAAATAAGAGGCTTGGCCATTGATGAAAGAAAACCAAAACTACCCCATAATTCAGTAAAAAATTCATAAAAGTAGATATTTTTTGTGTATTTGATATAGAAGGGTTAATAAAGTATATGCATATATATATAAACATTTTCGAAGAAAATGCATGTAATTATAATGAAAAGAAATGCCACTGAAATATTGATTTAAGGTTCAGAAATTAAGCTAAATGATTGAAAAACTATTCGATTGTAATTTACAAATTCTTCTAATAATGGATAAATACATATTTTTTTTCCTTTAGAAAAATACTTTTCCCCATGTTCGGCTATTTTTGTGACCCTTTCAAAAAAAAAAATAAAATAAATTTTTTTCTTATAAATGATGAACTAGATTCCCAGTCATAAGAGAGCAATTGATTTTTATTTATCTACTGCAATTATTTTTTTGGAAACTAAAGACTACGGAAATTAATAGCATTAAAATCTTTCAGTTCAATCCAAAATGATATAGGTAACATATATACACGGCTCATATTTGAACCAATAGTTAGATAATGAAATGATATGTTAATCCAAATAATATGAAACATTCTAAGTATCTGAAATAAGTAGAAATACTGATTTTTCTGAACCCCTATACCCTAAACTTTTCCTTACTTTACATTTATATAAATGTTCTTAAATGGTATCGTGCTGCATAATTCTTCCCCACCGCCCACAACTTTAAGAGGTCTCAGGGGTGTTAACTTTTTCTAGTGAGCTGAAAATATTAACAATATTGAAATACATATAACTCTTTGAAATTAAAACTAAATAATTCGAATCTCTTACACATTATTTGCAAAGGAATGGGGCTTCAGAAAAGTGTAAAATGTTTAAAATATAATCATAATTATAAAAATTATAAGCATATGAAAATAAGAAATATTTCTATAAGAAATATTAATTAAGTTTTACGTTGTGCATGCTATTTTCAAAAGTAGCAGCTTTAATTACTAGCAATAAGTTGATTTATAAAGTCAAATGTATCCTTATTACACCGTAGTGATTTTAAATAAATAGAATAAAAAATTATATTTTCTAAAAAAATAAAAAAATTACATTAATTTTTTTTTTTTGAATTTCAATATTTTTTAAATATTTTGAAATGCAAAAGAGATATATTATTCTTAAATTAGTAGGGTTTAAAGAGTATGATACATTTTATAATTCGATAAAGTTTTATACATCAAAGGCTACTATTTTAGAAAATAGCATGCGCAACGCAAAAATTACATAATATTTATTACCCCTTAATAAAAGAAACAATATTGCACACACTAATGCAGTAATTCACAACCTTTTTTTCTTCTTTTTTGCAGTACACTATAACAATCTCAAAATTTGGGGGCACATTAACAATAAAATAATTTTAAAAGAACTTTAGTTATATATCTATATCTATATATGTCTTTTTTTCATTTCCATATTTATTAATGCTGAAAATCTGAATTCACACAAATCAGATGAAGAAAATTTTAACAATATTTTTAACGACTTTTTTTTGGCTATTATGGAATAATCGCCTCTAATTTTAATCCAAAATGAATTAATTGACTCTTCCAAATGTTTTGAAATGAAATCTCGATTACTACAGAGCGAAATTAGTTCTCCTAAGTCAACGCATGTACATATATATCCATTATCACTAATAGATTACAAACCTAATAAGTTTTTTTATATCTAAATTTGGGAAGTAATGAATAACTATCTCCTCTAGTGTTGTCAAATAGTCAATAACAATTTTATGAATAGTTTATTTCTATAAAACGGCCAAATGATTCGAATCCGGATTTTTTTTTCTCCGAACATAATTAATGCTGTAAAAAAATTGGGGGGCACACTTCAAGAATTTGGTAGCACATAATGGTTGAGAATCACTGCACTAATGTTTATATATATATATATATATATATATTTCATTCATTTCTCAGGGTGATTACAATTTTAGTGAGTTTTTATCAAAATAGCTTAGGAACAACAATAATTCAAATAATAAATCATTTTTTGATGGAAGCTTAACCTACTTTAACCTAAAATGTGCTTGTGTGTGTGGTATTAGAATAAGTCAAATTTTTAACAAGATTTTAAATACGACAATAAAATTACAGATTATTAAATCCATTATAGTATCATATTAACTCTTTTTTCTTCTTTTTTTGTAGAATTAAGCCTTATTAATCTTTATTCAAGCAGAAAAATTTATAATTCTGCAATCATGATACTAACTCAGAAATAATTGGGTTATATCCTAAGTAAGAAAAGCTAATTTGAATTTCCGGATTATATCCGAATTAAAAAAAAAATTAAACGATAAAATATAATAATATCATGATAATACCATCAAACACAACAAAAAATTCAGAAAAAATGTTAGATAAATTTGTGATTGAATAGACAAGAAAAGGATTTCAACAAATATAATCCTCTCAAAATAATACCAATATTAATAAAAAAAAAAGAATGAAAGAATCAGTTTCTATATCGGATCTTTCTATAAGCAATGTTTTTAAACACGCTTAATTGCGATAAAAAAAATCGATTAATTTGAAATAAATTCTTCAAAAAAATAAATAAAGAGCCACTACAAAAGACTGCATACCTAAGAATAAAAACGCATAATTTATATAAATAACTAAAACTTACTTGCAAGAAATTACTTTTTCTCAGTTCAGGTGCTGTGATTTTTCCACTCCAAGATCGATTCACGCAATAATATATTCTTGCTATCACCTGAAATAAAATTATTTTATATTATGAATCAGTAAAAAATATTTAAGAACGGAATCTTATTTCTTTTAATCACAATACTTTTGAACGTATAATGCTAGGGAAAAAAATGGGGTGGGGAAACGTCGGCATTTTTTTTAAAGCGAAAATTTATTTTAAGTATAGAATACAATTTTAATTAAAGAATGCAATAATTAAACAATGGAAGAATAATAAATTCTTGGGAACTAATATTAGAATTACCTTTTATATTCTAAGATATATCTTTATCTTTGTTGTTATACTTTTTTTATCCCTTTTATATATTAACACATTTCTTCCTTCCCTTTAAGGAATTTACGTTCTCGAATTTTATTTAAAAACAACTACAAATAAACAAATAAGATAAATAAACTGCTAGAAGTATAGCAAGTATTCTGATACCTACAAAACATTTGCTCTTTCGTAATTATAGGGAATAAAGCCCAAAAAAAGAAAACATAAGTCTATTTGTAAACAAGATAAACTAAAAGACGTTGGTAAGAAAGTGTTTTGAAAAGAAGGAAAAAACAGTTTAATTTTTTTTCCGTTAAAAGATTCTTAAAACGCTGACAAATTTGCAAAACTAGTAGTTACAAAACATTATCAAAGCATTTAGGGTATAGTTGAAACAAATAAGCGTATTGACTAAGCTATCTTACACATAATGTTGAATAACAAATGGAATAAGCAAATTCCAGATATCACTAATTTTCGAATTCCTAAATATTTGTACAACAAAAAAAGTTACACCATGAAGGAATAGACAAAATACAATAAAATTTGTAAAGTTAGTAAAATTCTTATGGAAAAGTAAATAATTAAATTTTAAGACTCAAATGAGTTAAGCTTATTGAAAAAAATGCACAAAAGTGGTCTCATTTAGTATGGCTTATGACCACCATTATTCCTAATACAATATGCCAAGAGCGCTTGTAGTGGGTCGTTTAGGTTTTTTTAGTTTTTTCCCAAGGTAGTTCACCCATTTTCTTGAATTATGAAGTGGCCGCGGTGGCCGAGTGGTCTAGGCATCGGATCATGGCTAGTTTGTCATGGGTTCGATCCTAGTACCACTAAAGATCCGCCGTGTAGGGGAGCGATGCACGTTAAATCTGTCGAGAGCTCAAACGTCCTCCCGTTGGTGTGGTGTGGTAGTTAGGAGAGGGGGGTGCCAGCTCAGGTGTCGTCCGCGTCACTTGACCATGGTTCAAAATTACGCGGACCGTCCCCAAAAAGCCCTCGTGTAGCTGAACAGTGGGACGTTAATATTTCACTCACTTGAATTATGAACGTAGTTCTTGTAGACTAAGTATCAAGGGTAGATAAGGGACTTTTTATCCCAAACATAACATACATTCTCGATTGTAGAAAAGTCTGGTGAAAATGCCGCCCATTGTAAGTTATTGGTAATAATTATTTATATATAAAAAAATGAATGTTTGTATAGAAATCGCTTCACTCCAACACCGTTCAACCGATCACTATAAAAATTAGCAATTGTATTTTTTTTTGGGAGAAGGTTTTTGCGTTATCCTCTTTGTTGCAGTTCCTCACGAGGTGGCTCTACAGTAAAGCAACTTCTGCACCGTTCAGTCAATCGCCCAGTTGCCAACATGGTCGCTACAAATGAGATGCCAACTTGGTTCTATCGTCAACATTTCGTTATGTTTCCGTTGAATCGACATTATGATGTGAGGAACGGTACTGCTTGCGAACATTACAATTTTAACATAAAATAAATACAACAGAAAGTAATATTAACGTATTACACATCCAGATATAAATTATTTATACTATTTTAAGCGTTCATTACACAAAATTTGTTACAATATGTTACTTTTGCTGAGCAGAAATCAGCTTAGGAAGGTGTTTTCAGAAATTGACCCACACAAGGGAGTTATCAATAAAAAAAATTCTCAGCTATTAGACCTACAGACTTTAAATTTAGCAAACATCGTTTTTTGTTCAGCTGAGATATGCAAAAAGCTATTTTTGATTAATTTGCAATTCTCGCAAAATTAACTTTTTAAACCTTCTTTATCTTTCAATCTGTATTGTTTAATTTTTCAATTCACCCGTGTGGAGAACGGGTATACCAGCTAGTATTATATATAAGCTCTAGAGACACGAGTAATATGTGGCGTTATCTTGTTGGAAAAGTAGTTGCAACTGTTTCAAGAAAAAGACGCGGATTGCTACAGAATCTTTTGAAAACTCTAACCCAGTGATTCCCAAAGTGGTCTATATAGACCCGCAGGGGTCTATGACGACTTGCAAGGGGTCCACGGCAGTGGAAAAATAATTTAGGGGTCCATGAGGTATAAATGGTGGTCTACGATAGCCTAAACCAGATTGTGACTTTAATTTAAATAGAAAATCTAATCAAGTGTAAACTATATTTACTTATTTAACAGCTTTATTTGTTAAATTTATTGGGGTTAATTTGCAATTACAAGGCGACAGCATACATTTTATTAAAAAAGGTCCATCATTTTGGTGTTCCTTGGCAGAATCAAGCTAAAGGAGTATAAAACTGGGCGTCCTGAATTTTAACAGTTTCTCAAGTTGTCACAATCTGCCAGAAAAATGAAGTTTTAACCTATGTTCAACGTTTAAATGCCCTTTACTCAGGCTTTGAAACTAGGTTTTAGAATGCTTTTACCATGGTAATATCACAATAAGTAATGAACTCATGTTGTCACATTAAAAATAAGCAAAATGAAAAATATGTCTGATTACAAAAGGAACTTATTTTAATTGCTCCAACGAAGTTCTTGAAGTAAAGTTTAGAAACAAATGTCAGCAATTTTGGCTGTAAAAAGAGATGGATTTTTCGAATTATGGAACATCTCAAGAAAGTTTTTAACTGCTTTTCCCAGAGAGGAGGAGTTTAAGCGCGCTTGCCAATCTCCAAAATAAAACAGAAAGAAGAAAAGAAAGATTGGATCCTACTAACCGAGGAGATTGAGAGTTAAACCTGAAAGATTGATGCAAATGTTAAAAATGTGTTATTGAAGCATCAGATTCAACCCGTCCATTAAAAACATTTGTTTGTTGCTCAGTTATTTTATGTAACAATTATTTTGTATATTAAATTAAAATTTAATTAATTAATTCACATGTGTTTCTTAACACACTACTTAACTCCAGTTAGAAACATAAAACTTTTAAAGAAAGTAGTGCTATACCAGCTGTCAAAAAACATTTAAGTTGGTAAGTTTGCAAAAATTTAATATTCGGTAAGAGGGTCTACACAAAACCGAAAAATATGGTAAGGGGTCTATGAGACAAAAAAGTTGGGAACCTATGCTCTAACCTGTTAAAGAGCCCGTAAAGAATACCAAAAGTGATTTAGCATCATACGAAATTGTACTTCATACGACGACTCCTCATGAAGATACACAATGAACC
>BMAO01004290.1:0-35254 GCA_019973975.1 Trichonephila clavata | reverse complement strand
ACATATTTATAAATGTATTTCCTCATATACGGAAAATAACACGCGTCTTTAATTTTAAGTAGGTTTTCTTTTTGCCTAAATGCCCTGCCATAGGCGAGTCATGAAATTCTCGCATAACATCTTTACGTAAAGTTTTAGGTATAAATACCCTTAACTCACCTAGTGTGGTTGTATACTTTGCATAATATAGCAAACCGTCAACGATTTTAAAGTCATTGGACCAATTTCTGCAGATCGATTCATTAACAGAACTATCGTCCGGATTTTCCAAAAACTTCATAATGTGACCTAGCTCCGGGTCATTTCTCTGTTCCTCTCTTAACTGTTCTCTAGAAGATAATACTAACGATCTAATCACCGCACAAGACACTTTGGTTCCTCATTACTTTCTAACGGGTTTCTGGACAACATATCAGCCACTAAATTTTGCGTACCTGGGCGATGTTCCCATTCTACATTAAAATTCGCCAACTTAAGCGTCCACCTTATCATTCTAGATGACAAATTCTTTCCCTTTGTTAATTTGGTAAGTGCAGCATGGTCTGTTATCACTTTAACCGGCAAGGATCCGAAATACGTGCGATATTTATTTAATGCCCATATGACAGCTAAACATTCACGTTCCGTCACAGTATAATTCCTTTCTGCTCGGTTTAAAGTTCTCGATGCAAACGCTATAGGCCTATTATTCTGTGTCAATACTGCTCCTACCCCTACTGAGCTCGCATCCGTATAGAGTTCAAACGGCTGGGAAAAATCTGGTAATTGTAACACTGGAGCTTCTGTCAGTGCTTTCTTAATACGATCAAAGGCTTCTTGCGCTGATTCCGACCAATGGAACTTAGAGTTCTTTCGTTTTAAATTATATAAGGGTTCACACATGTCTGCGTAGTTTTTAATAAACTTTTGATACCAACCCGTCATTCCTAAAAATTTTGCTATTTGTTTTGCCGTTTTCGGAGGTTTCATTTCAATAATTGCTTTTAACTTTTCCTCATCTGTTTTAACTCCTTCTTTATTAATAACTAAACCCAAATAACGTAATTGTTCCCTCGCGAAATGACATTTCTCGCGATTCAATGTCAAACCAGCCTCCTGCAATAATCTGAATACTTCCCGTAAATGTTCTACATGGCTTTCAAAAGATGGAGACGCGATTATCACGTCATCCATATAACAGTGAGCAAAACGGCCGAGGACTGGCCTGAGGATCATCTCAATGGCCTTTGAAAATTTGGAGCTGCCCCCGAAAGGCCAAATGGCATGCGAGTAAATGCAAAAGTACCATTTTTTGTAACAAACGCCGTCTTATGCACATCTTTGGGGTCTACTGCCATCTGAAAGTATCCGCTGCGTAAATCAAGTGATGTCATAATTTCGGTGTGCGGAATATTAGTGATCAAATCATCAATTATTGGTAGCGGATATCGCGGATATCTCGTGACCGCATTTAACTTCCTATAATCTATTGCAAACCTATAAGCTTCTGGGTCATCTAACGGCAACCCGTTTTTCTTCCGACATAAAACAACTGGAGACGCGTAGGGCGATGTTGTTGGAACTATTGTTCCATCACCCAACATCTTCTGAACATGGTAG
Source organism: Trichonephila clavata (assembly GCA_019973975.1). NCBI lineage: Eukaryota > Metazoa > Arthropoda > Arachnida > Araneae > Nephilidae > Trichonephila > Trichonephila clavata. The sequence continues at coordinate 33,655 of BMAO01004290.1, read as the reverse complement.
TCGATTATACCCTGTTTGACCCTGTCATAGCGATAAGGTCTCGAAAAAACAGGAGGACTATCCCCCGTGTCAATTTCATGACAAAATACATGTGTTAGACCAGGCTTAAGCGAAAACAGCCCATGAAATTCTTTAAACAAAATCTGCAATTCTTGCTTTTGTTTTGAATTTAACTTAGTGTTAGATAAATCTATTTGAACCGGTTCGTCCAAAATTGCCACTTTTTCCGTTTTCGAATCCGGAATGATTAACGATTTAGACAGGAAATCAAAACTAATTTTCGCGTATGACATGAAATCAACACCCAGGATGCATGGATATTGCATCTCAGCAATCACATGAAATTTCCATAACTGCGAAAATTCTCTTATTTTAATTTTCAGCTCAACTGTGCCTAAATTTCTGCACTGTGACCCTTGAGCTGTAACTACTTCATCTAACGATTTTTTTAAAGGACAGAAAGAAAAATACGACCGGTACGTTTTTTCTGAAATAAATGACTTTTCCGCACCTGTATCCCAGAGCGCTTTTAAAAAAGTATCATTCAACAAAATCGGCACATACGGAAGTTCAACTGGTGATAATCTCAATGAATTAAGTCTAATTCTATTAGGAGGATTTGACTCAATACGATCTCTTTGAAAGTTTAAATTGGCATTTCTTTGCCTTTCGCTGTTGCAATCAACACGCCTCCAATTCTGTTTTGCTGAATCATCATTAGGACCCTTCCTAACCACCATCCTACGGTTCTGATACCGGTCTGTTCTCTGATTTGACTGATTGTATCGATTTCCACCCTCGAATCCTTGATTTTGATAATTACGACGAGGAAAATTATTCGCACCCCTGCCTAGTCCTCTTTGATCATTTTGACTATTTCCGACCCCAGTATCTCTCCAGTTTCTATTATTCCTTCTTTCCTCAGGATTCCTACTCACATCCCAACTTCGTCTAGCAAAATTATTACTCGAACCCTGATTTTCCCTGCAGTTATGACGTTCCTCATACCGGTCTACCAACTCTATCAATTGAGTTTTCGTTGTGGGGTTTCGAACTTCTAAATAATCCATTATTTGGGGTTCTAGTCGCATTACTATGTGATCAATCAACTTTATCTCATCATAATTTAATTCCAAGTTTTTATGTAATTTTAACATTTGAAAAATAAAGTCTGACGGGGCTTGACCTCTCCTTTGTTTTGACGAAAAAAACTGAGCTTCTAGCTCTGATTTATTCCGTATTACCGGAAAACTATCTGACAATTTCTTTTTAAGTGTTGCAAATGCAGTCGCTTCTTCATTTACACACTCGAACCCTATCACTTGGAACCAGTCTAACGCTCTCCAACTAAATGACCTTTTAAATATGCACACGATAGATTCGCCGGTATTTCATAGTAAGCTATATTATCATCAATATTATTTAAAAACTCAAACACATTTTCTTTACCCGAAAAAAATAACTCCGGCAAAACTCTAAATCCTGCACCTGCTCTTAATTCCGGTATTTCGTTTGGGCGCCAGTGTCGTAGTCTCCCACTACCCCTTTGCATATTATCTATGTTAGGATATGTAGTATTCATCATTAAAGACTACTCAAATAATAAATCACTTATTTATTATTTCTTTAAGACACAATTATACAATTAATAATCAACTTTAAGAACAATAAATTATCATGGAGTATTATCAGCATTCAATTATGGACGACGGAATACTAACTGATATCAAGAGGGGAAATAACACGTACAATCAAACTACACATTTAAATTTAAGCCACAAAAGTTACAGACCTGAAATCTTCTACAGTAGGAACCTGGAACAAGTAGAATTTATAAAGTGGCTGTAATCTAGGATATCTTCAATAACTTCTGATCCGCCTTAAATAATCTTCAAATTTCACTTTATTAAGCTAGACGGATAAAAACACCTTCTTGGACAACGACGTAATTTACTTTATAATCTCAAACACGGAGTTCTACTCTATCAAACCGCTTAGTCATCATCCTCTTCTTCATTTCATTTCTCCCTTTTATATCTCTTTCGAACTCGCTAAACACGAAACTATCTTATTTGCATAAGTCACACTTCCAGCTCTCAGTGGGGATTGGTCAAAATAAATACAATTTAAAAGTTTATAAGAGAAGGTTAGTGAAACGCGTAAGCACCCGTCACAACTTTAAGTATTAGGATTCCACACATTTTCGTTTGTATAGTTAATTAATTTTTCTTCTAAAAAGAGAAAAAAATATTTTTGTTTAGTTCAATGTACATTGATTCAGTTCAAAATTTAAAAATAGAGATAATTCTCAACAATATTATAAATTTTAGAACACATAAAATTAATATTACATGGCTATTAAATAAATATCTAAATACATCATTGATGTTGTTATAGATAAATTATTACATCAGTAGATTTAAAACCATGCATCAAAATAGTATTTAAATTAAAGTGAATTTTGTTAGATATATGTAATTATACTTATAATTAAGAGAAATATAAACTTTTAAAATGTATCTTCGTTGATTTATAAATTAATTATTTGTGAGTTAATATTGCTCAACAGAAAATATTCTTATTAAAGTACATTGCAGATACAGTCGACTCTCGATAATTCGAAGTTGGAGGGACCAATGAAAAACTTCGAATTATCAAGAGGGTAGAAAAAACTCCCAAGATAATGGAAGAAAATTTTTTTCTAACACATTTAAATTTGAAACTATGTAATAAAACAACAGTTGTACAAATGAATAAAATTATTTTAAAATAGTCTTTAAAAAGCACAAATATTGTACAATATAAATATTATACAGAAATTAAAAGTCCTGTATTAAAAGAATACATTCATGCACAATACTACGCATCTCTTCTTCACAATAGTGGACCATCCTTTCTGAACACATGTATAGCAAGGCCACGTGCTAAACAAAAGATATAGACGGCTGACAACAGGTGAGGTTGGTCTATTGTTCACTTGAAGAAGAAAAGCAATAAAAGTGTATTTTCGTGTGATGAACCGGAAAACACTAAGAAGAGGTAGCCGACAGATGGTCTTTAAAGGGGCTACGTTACAGGGGACACACGCAGAGACAATACAACACAAAACTTGTAATATCCAACCTGTTTGCTACAGGACTGTACATAATAGTGAGTGTTCGAATTGTCGAGAGCTTTATAAAATAACTTCGAATTATTGCGTGCTGTAGTCTGGTTATAGCCACAGATTTTACTTCGAATTATTGAGTGTACAAAACGTATTGTTTTAGTTCGAAATATCAAGAGTTTTTCGAGGGACTGAGCGTATACGAATTGTCGAGAGGTTCGTATTATCGAGAGTCGACTGTAGTATATATCTTTATTTAAAAAGAAACGTGTTATATATTATATATATGTTTTAATTTTTTATGCCTACGAATTACCTCCATCAAGTTTGCACAAGACAATTATTTTTGACGTTGTTTTTCTATAAGGAAAATAATACGGCTATCGTATTTAGTATTGATGGAGTTATGTGGTCAAGGTAGCAAACTTGGCTGGCATGTTGAGCCTAGTGCCGCTGAAGACCAGCCGTGCAGAGTGGGCCGATGCAAGTCAAATATGTCGAGGCTCAAACGTTCTCTCTTTGGCGTGGAAGTTAGGAGAGGGAAGTGCCAGCTCAGTTGTCGTCCTCGTCTTTTGACCATGGTTCAAAATTACGAGGTCCGTCGCCAAAATCCCTCGTGTAGCTGAATAGTGCTAAGTTAACATTCACTTGCTCACTCATTGATAGAGTTGTTAGATTATATGAATATTAAATTTCAGTAATTTATCAAATTCTGTGGCTATGAAAGCTCTGATTCTTGTAGTTTGTTTAATCCATGAGTAACAGAAATTTTTTAAACCTACCCTCTGGTGCATTTATTTTTGAATTGCTTGGATCTGTGTGCAGTTAGATACACCATAAAATATTTATTTATAATTCATTAAACTATTTTAAAGGGAATCATGTATTGTTAGTATTGTATATTCTTATAAGTTTAATCTTTCATTTTTGTTTTCTATTGGGGTGTTTTTTTTTTCTTTTTTTTTTTGCCTTTTTAAAATAATTTCTATTTTACTTGCACAGAAGGAGTTATCAACATGGATGAACTTTTTAAAAACGGCAGCAAATCGGATGAAGTATTGAAAACATTTTTTCTCAACAGTCCTGAAAAAAGAAGAATGAAAAGTTACATTGAATCAATGGTAAGTAAACTGTAATGATAAAATAGCTTTAATTTAAATATATTTTCTCGTCTTACAATTTGGTAGCAGTGAATAAGAAACTATTTTATTTGAAAATTAAATCAATAAATCAGATTTTTTTAAAAATTTAAACGTATTATTAAAAGTTTTTAATATTCTACCCAGCATTTTAAATAAAAAAAATCATAAGCTTGAGAATTAAGTATTATATATATATAAGAAGTTAAATAAAGAATATGTAAGATGATTCATAAGTTTACTAATTATATATTATAAAAGGAAGAGAAAAGAGAAAAATTATGAGAAAAGTTCTTGGAAATTTATGTAAAATTAACATTTTTAAGATTTCATCTACTCGTATCAAATTGGACTTCCTGAAAAAGTATGTACTTATATTCTTAATGCTTTGAAACCATATTATCTTCATGTGTGACTATTTAAACTACTTTTTTTTAAATAATAGTTCATGTTCTTTTTATAGAAAAAATAAATCTCCAATAATTTTTTTTTCTTTTTGTAAAATTCTATATTTTTTTATTATTTCTCCAGCCTTATACAAGAAATTTCTTATGTATTTGCATTTGTATGATTATACAAATATTGATTAATTTTGTTTTAACTCGTTAATAAATTTTAACAAATACGATGAAAATAAATTATATTATTCAGTATTAATACTGCATTTATTAAAACTTTCTCTTTCGAAATTACTAATTCTCTTTATACATCAATATTTTCAGGCAGCTTACTTCTCAAGAAACAACAATTCCAAAAAACTAAAAAGTCTGTGCAATAGTTTCCAACCAACTACGGATACAATTCATGATTTCACCAACATGGTCTGTTCCCAACCACCATCCAAGTGGACATTTAAGCATCTAAACCGTTTCCATAACAACCTGACGGTGTTGTGGGTAGAAGTAAGTTTTTATTTATTTTTAATAATCATTGACGAAAGTTAAAGTGTTTTCCTGTACTCTAGGAATTTATACTACCTTTTTTGAACACAATAAATACATAATTAAAGTTTCAAATATATATAAAGAATAATGAGCTAAATTCATAATGATCACGTGACAAATATAATCACGTGTTCTTCATTGAATTCAAAACTAACTTGTACTTATACTTGTTTTTCTACTTGTAAAATTAAAATAAAATTTCGAATTTGATAATTGCGTAAAGATTTTCAAACATTAAGATTCTTCAAAAAGTTTTTCGAAATTAAAATTTAAGTTCTTATACTATATATATATTTATAAATTAAATTCATTTTCTTTAACAATGCGCATTGTCAAAATTGACCAATTTGTATTTTTAAAAAAAGTTTCTGCAAAAACAAAAGTTGGCAACAGCGAAATGCATGAACTGATTCGCTGGAAACAATGATTGTAGTTATTATATGATTATGACGTCACATGAAATGTAGCCCATTCGTACAATATTAGAACAAAACTAACAAAAGAAACTTTTCAGTAAAATGATTGTAGTTAACTATGATGAAAATTTAGAAACGAAACGTCTTTGGATGCAAATGTTTTTGTATGTAAAATAAATAAATTTCAATACAATTATTTTATTAATAATTGGGTTATCAATTTTTAATTTTGCCTCCTTTACAATTCATCAGGTTACCTTGTAAAATTATCAGATGTTTTTTACTTCTTGTTTTAACTTGGAATGTATTGTTGTCTTCGCCTAGTAATAACAAATAGAACCCAAAGTGCACCTTTTTCGAAAAAAAATTTTGTTATGAATATGAATTTCTGTGATAGTAATATGCATGTCCACACACACACATCTACTACACAATATTTTTAAAGCTGGGAAACAATTTCTCAATAAAAAGTATACATTAATATTTGAAATTGAAAATCATTTTCGTATTTATGTTAGGATTCTAATTTGTAATAATATTTAAAGTTCGACCACCTATTCCAGTGATGGGTGGACTTTTCCAGGGTACAGGCTACTTGTAATGCTTTTAAGGTGTTGCGGTACACCCAATGGCGTAGGTGTAGCCATTCTGTATTAAAATTGTATTTTTCTTTTCTTAACACTTGTTTTTGACAATGTACCCCTCTCTTTTAAGATATGACATATTACTATTTTTACTACAAAAACACAAAATCGTCAAGTAGAATGATTAAAAAACCATGAGCGACTGCCAGACCGTGGAGCGTGGATGTATTCAATGCAGCGAGTAAGGGAACATACGTGAACCGATGAATCTGAAACTGACGTATGTATTTATCTTTGTTCACTGCCGATTCCCATGCCATCGCGGGATATGACATTGACTCGAGAACCCAATCCCGTGGAAGCGTGGGGTGTATGACGATGTCTCAATAGCCAATCCCGTGCTATTGCAGGAAGAGCCGGTCATCAACGTTTATTCTCTCCTTGTGGGGAAAAATTCATTTCGGTGGCTGGTATCACTGTGATTGCTTCCCCACCCTTACAGCGACATTCAACGTGTTAAGCTTCATCGTTCGCTTCCAATGAAAGTCCATGCGTTGTCAACACATTATCGAATCATTTGCTGAAGTAAACACAGTCACTTCGATTGTAAAAAGGTGATTCTCCAGTCTAGCTGGCGTCGGTGTTCCATTAATATGTTTCTTTTAGAAGCGCGTCTTAGTAAAGCCAGTCACCCCAAAATGTCCACCGTTCGATCACTTAATGCCCATGACTAATCTATTGTATTGTCTAACAATGTGTCTAAAACTTCGGTGGCTAAGAACTCACGACAAAGTACTTCATATTTTTTATTTAAACGAATAATAATTACAAACTGTCAACCTTATTGGGAGTAACAAAAGTCACTACTTGAAGTAATAAATAATTACCTATACAGAAATTGTAATTAAGTATAATCTTCAATTTAACTCAAGCATTGATGGTTAAGCCTAAATCCAGGATCGTCTTCTTCAAATGAGAATCAGCTCTATGAGAGGAAACTATTAATAACGGATAGAAGCTCTCAAGCTATGAATGAGAAGAGCATACCGTATATTTCCGTGTGTAGGCAGAGAATTTTTGGAACTTTTTTAAAGTTAAAATAAGAAGGTCGGCTTATGTATAAGGATCCGATAATCCTGTAAACAACCTAATTTAGGAAAAAATCAGTTTAAAAAATCTGTTAGCCATGCACAAGCAATTAATTTTTTTTTAAATTTTGGGTATTTTGAATGGAATTTTTATGCTAAAAGGGGGATCACACAAAGAATACAAGTTTCCGAATAGTTCTTAAAATTTTCAATCACTCATTGGGATATCTGAAAACATATGTTCATCATAAGGGGAGTTTTCCTCCAACTCATGAAGCACAGGTCGGCAATCACTTACTGTGTATGAATTTCACTTTCGTTTCATTTTCCAACCAAACAAAAAAAAAATGATACAGAAAGTAAAACTGGACAAATAGAGTACAAGCTAACAAATGAATGGAAAAAACCTATTAGAGCTTCAGATAGTATTATCATAAATAAAGCTATCGTCATTGGCGTCTTATTTACATCAATTTTATTGGCAAATATCCCATCCATTTTAATCGCTTGGCAACAAATTTGAAAAAATTACAGGATTTTTTCTCCAATTCGACTTATACATGTGTTTCTGATTTTGATTAAATTTTTGAAGAAAAAAAACGCATTCTCGGCTTATACACGGATTGGCTTATATTCTGAAATAAACGGCAACTAAGTTTAAATGAATGAGGCTATAATAAACTTCTCATATTTGATTAATAATTAAGATTTTGATTTTTTATATTAATCTAGTTGTAACGGTTCTATCCTCGAGTCTTCACTAATCCTCTTGGGGTAAATCTGTCTCATTTAAATGTTGCTCTGTTGAAAACTTTACCCCATAGAAGAAGACACGGTTTATGCAAATGAAGGGTTATATTTAAGCATTAACTTTTAGGTACGCGAAGTTAGTGGTTAGTAGCTGAGAGCTAGACGAGAGTTACTCGACGATTAATTGCTAAATAATTAAATTTTTTAAACGACGATTTAGTCAATAAGTTAGAATTGATTTATAACGATCGGAGTTTGAATAACTGAGAATGGAATTGCGGTAATTTAGACCGTAGAAATCTAAAGTGTCCAAGAGTAAGTTAAGTGAATTATAATCAAAGGTTAAGTATCCTATCTGCTTTGTAATTGCTGCTGTACTTAATAAAAGTGTGTATTTCTTACCCGGGTTGTTAACTTAAGGGTGAGAATAATAAATTAGAATTGTTCTGATTATAGCTGATCTTTATTCTAACCCTGAAACACCAATAAACGCGAAAGCGCATTTATTACATAGTTACTATTGTTATATTTATTTGTAGTGCTTTTTATTTTAGCATTAAAAAAGTGCTATAAACATACACAATTTTACAGCTTCTTTGCCTTATTTTGTTCTTCTAAATCTTCATGACTTCCTCCTATTCATTTTTTAGATCGACAGATTCCTGACAGAAGACGTAAAAAATGAGACCCAAGAATTATATTTCGAAAAGAGGAAGATGGAATTCTTGAATTCCCTTGATCGAATACTCATGTCGAGTATGCAAGCCTCTGGTTTGTCCAGCGTACAAATGCCGTCTTTCTACTTTTCCATGATGAAAGCTTTCGTCAGAAATCTGGAAAATGCCGACAACTCCACCTTGTAAGCATTTTATTTCTTACGATTTTTTTAACGTCAAGTAATACTAGCTAACTACAGTAAACCTGCTTTGTGCGGAACTGCATAAAAAAGTCTTTTTTAGAAAATACATCAATTTTTACGAAATTTACGAGAAAGTGCTTCCAAACAAAATAAATAATTGAATTACTCGTGGGAACATTTTAAAAACATTTAATTTCTTGCTGTATAATACATGGAGAAGTTTCAAAATGCCCATACATAATTCACTGCTACTCATCGTATTCCAAAGCGCGCATCTTCCTGTGATGAATTAGTTCAAAATCGCTTTCGACGCTTGAAGATTCAGTTTCCATTGGTTTATTTTTTGGTACGATAAAGTGATACGTTTTTGTGCGACGACGGTCGGTTAGTCAATTGCTTGTTAACGTCTCAATAACCAGATATGCATGCTTTTTGAAATTTCTAACTCCGTTCGGAATCGGTATCTACCTTAAGAAAATGCTTTTCCGATTCGTTAGAAAGCTGGATACCAGCATATACTTTATCCGCTCCCAAAAAATCCTCTACTTCTTGGCCGTCTTCATTATTTATCAAATTATAGATAATGTCACTGTCATTGAAAGTTTCGTATTCAATCAAGCGTTTGCTACTAGCGCGTTGAGAGAAAGCAATTGAACGTGTATTGTGGGGAGATAGTTTATAACAAATGAACAGAGCGTCTTAAAGTGTATATATGTACATTTGATAGAAAACATTACAATGTCACCAAAGCCGTTGAAATTCTTATGCTGCACTAAAAAATTCGCATAAAAATAACATTGCATAAAAAAAGAAACGCACAAAAAATAGGTTCTACTGTACTTTAATATTATTATACCTTTTGTTATATCACCTTAAAATCTAAATAAGGCGCACCTCCTTTTTAGAATAAATCTCCTTAATTTAACTTTACTTTTCATCTCTGAAAATGCATTCCACTCTTTATATTAGTACATTTTCATTTCATGACTACTTATTTCATGCTGTTATACTAAATATAAACTTATTCAGTACTTTTTATAATGAAATCAGATACGTTCTCTTTCAGTAAACATTGATCTTAGTAGATCAGTTTCATTTCATTCCTCTTATTGGGAAACTTCGATTTGATTTTTTTTATTAGCATTGCACTGTCGCATTGCCTCCTCATGTTGTTTGAGGTGGAAATATTATATTCTCCTCAAACATTCCCATTCTCTATAACCCTGACTATTAATATACTATTTCGTGGTGATGTTTGTTTTTGGAGTGGAGTTGTTCTAGCTCAAAATACCAATTTAGCTGTACGGGGGGGGGCCTGAATTAGAGAGCCTAGACTTCGCGAATAGCCCTATTGTTACAGCATTGTAAGGCAGCGTGAGGGCTATTTACGACGAACTTAGTAATTTGAATATCTCTCTGTCGAGACATTGAGAAAATTTAAAATTTTAAAACGATTTTTCAATTATATATCTTCTCTGCTTTTTTTTCAGTGTGTGGAATGGAACATCTTTGAAACTATACATTAATAGTTAAAAGAAAAGGCGCTTTTTCCCTATTTCTATTAAAGGTCCCCTGCGGGACTTCATTCTCGTGTTGTTTGAGGAGAAGATTTCGCTTGTTGTTTGAATTTCCGGGAATATTTGAGAACAGCAGGGGTGGAGAGGCCATTGAATTAACTCTTTCGAAATTATACAAACAAGTAATAATAATAATTTACATTTAGTAACCAAGCAACAAATACGACTTCATGATATGCAGAGAAGACAAGTTAAAAGGAGTTAATCGACTTTGTTACTTAACTGAATGAGATACAGATCTCAGACTAGTCAAAATCCCAAGATATTGATATTACAATGTGGCTATAGGATACACTGACACGAATCAACATGTAGTAATATTATCCGCTGCCATGCCACGCCAACTTAAATCCATACTATTTATACGACTTGTAGCACACACACACAAAACGAGACTGCTCCAATAAATCATTGCACACTTAAATAATCAGTTCTCCGTGACAGTATCACCTTCAAAGTAGTTCCCTTCAGCATTCACACACTTCTGTATTTAATGTTGCCTTCGCTGATAACAGTTCTAGGAAGAGATTCTTGAAAAGCCCTTGAGGAGATTATCCATTTTTGCTTGAACCTCTTCAACTGAAGTGAAATGGGTCCCTTTAAGCAAGACTTAACTGTAGGAAATTTAAAAAAAAGTTCCATGGAGCCAAATCAAGTGAATAAGAAGGATGCCCATCACAGTAATATTTTTGCTGGTCAGAAACTGCATGGCAGATAGAGTCGCGTGAACGGGTGCATTGACTCGGTGCAACAGTCATCCATTACTCCCCATTTCTGGCCTTTTTTTCCTAATTTTTTCACGGTCTTTTTAGTACTCCAATGTAGCAATGTAGTTGTGTTGATTAACAGTCTGACCACTGATGTGAGCGGGAATCTACTCATACCACGAATTTTGTCCATGTTTTGGTTTGTAATCACTTACCTTAGGCGCCCAGCAGGTTCATCCTCTTCCACACTGACCCTTTCCCCTGAAAACATCTTATACCATACAAACACATATGCACGAGACAAAGTTTCTTCTTCATAAGTCTCAGTTAATATTTAAAATGTTTTCTTGCCTGATTTCTTCACAAGAAACTTGATGTCGATTCGACATTTTTCCCGCAGAGTGCAGTTGCACGTGTTCATTCAATGACGCATTACTCCCAACTGGCGGGATCGATTAAGGCGAAACTGGTCACATCGATAGAGGAGGTGTGCTGAATGACGTCACTAAAACAGTTGTTGCCAACTCCACCCTTTTTCAATCTTCACAGTCTCGTTTTTTTTTGTGTCACACCTTGCATATTATTCAGTAGTGATATTTACTTGTATTGAGGCGTTGTTCTAGCTAAAAATGCCGATTTGGCTGGACGGAAGAAAATCCAATTTAGAGAAAATAGACGACTTCACGGATAACCATTGTTACAAAACTCCTCTTGGAAGTCAAGCCTTCTGGTTGCAACGCATTATCGAGATTTTAAAACTAGTACCCATTTTTTTAAAAAAATATTTGTGTTAGAGTTCTATACTTTTATTATACAAATTTCATGCCCTATAATAACCTTAAAAAATATTATTTGTTGATTTATAGGCAAGGGATAAGCTGCTTGACTAGAAGTACTGAAGTAGCTATCAAAGACTCAACACATAAATTGCTCCATTCTATACCAGGTGAGTAGAATTTAATCTCATTTGTGCTTTTTAGATTTGATTATTACCCATTTGGGGCATCATAGTTCTCATGTCTTTTTTTTTAAAAATAATGTTTTTCAAGACTTTGGAAAGAAATTTCATGTTTGTTTTGAACTAAATTGATGTACTTCGTTGAAAACTGATCTTGGAAGTCACAGATCTCTTCTCGTAATAATATTAAATTTATAAATACATATCATTTTTAAATTTTTAAAAGGCATATAAAGTAATGTAATTGTGCTTAAACTAAAGGTATATAACATAAAATACATTTGGAGTTTTTATGTTTATAAAGAAAATAAAAAAAGCTCTCTCCCTTGACTCAAAAGTGGAGTAAGCACTTTGAGATTTCAGAGATAAAAATACTAAAAACTCTATACGCATATATAAAGAAGAAAAGCGACTCGCTCATTACGATATCTCCATAACTGTTAGACCTACAGATTTGAAATTTAGCAAACACTTTTCTTTCCTTGAGTAAAGATCAGTTGAGAACGGGTTTGCGGAAATTTATTCCCAGTAAAGGATTGTGAGTACGTTGAAAACAAAAATTCCCATTTTTGAGCTTTAGAATTACAAACTTGAAATTTCGAAGCTATTTTACTTTTGATTAGTAGAGATCCACTAAAACTGGGGGTTTGTGGAAATCGACTGCGATGAGGGTGTTACGGGGGCATGAAGAATAAATATGTTTCCTCTCTGAAATTCCTGTTCTTTTTAAATCAAGAGAGGAATCAAGTCTATTGGAATATTTTTCAATACATTAAAAGCTCGATGACAGAACTTAGATAAAAATAACCTAAAAACAATTTGTCATTTAATATTTTGAAAAACCCAGAGAATTGGGCTGGTAATGGCTAGTAAGGTATTATATTTCATGCCACGATCTGGTTAGAATTTTTAAATATGAAACAAACAATCTATGAGATCTATTATCTCAATTTAACTATGAATATTTAGAAAAGCTGTATTTAAAAATATTATCTTTTCAGTTTTAAGTTCAACTGGAGCTTGCAAAAATAATAATAATTCGCCACACAGATTCCAATTGAAAAAAGCTACTTATTTTCATAATTTATTCTGTTAGTTCTGCTGTAAAATAAGCCATTTCCGTTTTCTTATTTTTCAGGTGCAAAATTTCTAAGTTGTGGACTATTAAATAAAAACATCAGTGGTTTTTATTCGTGGATTTCTAAATCTGCAGATTTAAACAAAGCATTTGAAAAAGTGAGTATACTTCCGTACATGTTAAACTATTCAATAGTTGATTTCTAGAAAGTCATAAAAGAAATAATACAATTATTTTAACAATGTTTTGCAGATTGCAAACGGCTCTAAGAATAACGAAAGTTGCGGAATTTCTTGGAAATGGCTACTGTCCATCATTGATGATTTTGAAGCCTTGTACACAAAACTTTCTCAGAATGTGTCAGAGCAGGAAATGGAGAAGAGCAACAAATGTTTAACTAATTTCAAACAATCTCGCTTAATTTCCAGCTTTCAAAAGTAAGAATAATTTTTTTTCTCTCCTTTAGAAACACACAAGAGGATTCGATTAAAAAAGGAATTATATTATGTGTAGGTTGAAGCACAACATCAAGATATTTTATTAAAGAAAAATTATATAAGAATGTTCCACAAAAATTCGATAGATTTTAACATTTCTGATTGCTAACATCGTATATTGCATTGCATCGTACATTATTCTGCAAAATAAAGTTCGTCATAATTTCTTCATCAAAAAAGCCAGCACGTTTGGCGCATATTTGCCCATGATTTGGCGATTTGGAACCTCACATTCAACATATTCGATATCTTCTTTAAAAAATAATTTCGTATTAATAAAGTTGTAAATTTGCATGAGGAAATAGAGGCCTACGACTCCAATTGTTCCTATAATAACAGCTTTATGAATGGACAAAGATGAACAGAGGACTTCTCGGTGACAAATCGACATATATACAAGCTTTACAGCGCTTCAGAAATACTACTGTTCCAGTAGCAGGAACTCAAACAGATGTGTCCTTTTGTCATATTGGGTCAACGCACAAGACTGAAATCTGATCTCAGCTGACTGACCTTGTCTCCAATGCCTTTGATAAAGTCTTACTGAACTTTCCAGAAAGGTCGATCCCAGAGATTTCTTGATGGTCAAAAGTATAATTTGTCGCCAAATCTGACGCAAAGGGCACTAAAGTCCCCTATCTGGTAACTCTGATCACAACTTCTAGAATTGCCATAATCGTATTCAAGTTAATGCTAGGAAGCTAACTTTCCCTGTAAAACTCAATTTTCCGTCAAGCAGCTTATCACTGCAGGAAAAACAAAATACTAGGCGTGTTTGAATAACATAGACTGCGACATTAAATAACACAGAAAGGTCGATCGCAGATATTTCTCGATGTCAAAAGAAAATGTGTCGCCAATTCTGATGCAAAGGGCGCTAAAGTCCCCTATCTGAAAACACTTATCACATCTTTTAAGGTTGCCATAATCATATTCATGCTAATGCTAGGAAACGAACTTTTCCTGTAAAACAATTTTCCCTCCAGCAGCTTATCATTGCAGGAAAACAATATACTAGACATTTTTAAAAAACATAGATTACGTCCGTGTAATGTATATAATATATATTAATTTTTTTAAATTTTCTTTCAATTAATTTAAGTTGAACAAAAAATTAGATTTTATGGTATTATATATTTTCAGGCATGCCAATGTTTTCAAACAAGCTGCCAAATTTTTGTCTACTATTAATAAACCTACTGGACATTGGAAAGGAGTAAAAGAACAAATATTCGAAGGAATATCACAGCATTTACCCGGTAAGTTTCGAACTTATATCATATTTTAATGGTGTGCAAATTCATTTTTAATGTAAATTGTGTTATTTTTAATGCGTTTTTATTGTTCCGTGCAACTACTATTCATGTTTTCGTTGCAGCATTTATTAAGATCTCGGATGTTATTCCTGAGAAATCTTCATTCCTGCCTCCAAGTTTGGAGCTTGACGAGAGTGATTCTGAAGAAATTTTGCGAAGAGCTTCTATCAATTTCAATTGGGTAATTTTAAATCATATTTTTTTTTTAAAAAAAAATTGTGTTACCTTAAAAAAAATAGCGATTTTTTCAAAAATTTGTGAAAATTTTCATAGGTGTAAAATTTTATCCGAAGTAAATTTTAATTATTTAATTAGATCCCTTTCTTCGCTGTTTATATACGAAAATTCCCCAGAAAATAAAGACCGTTTAGTTATAAAAATTAAACCCCAGTATTTAATAATTATTTTCTTACATACCTTGAAGCTTCCCTCATTTTCCTAAATTCAAACATTTGTCGTATTTGTTCATGCGATTTAGATTTCCTACATTATACTGTTCTGCCACCAGTTCATTAAGCCTTTTTTTTTATCAATATTCAAACTAAAGACTGATAATCTGGACAATACTGGTACGGTTGTTGATTTTTAAATGTTTTTCTAACTTAAAAACATATTTAAAATATTCTAAAAAGCAGCGGTTCTTAAAATGGCGGTTCACGGACTCCAAGGGGTCCTCAACGACTTTCAAGGAGGTCCGTGAAAGTTTTTCATTTAAAGTTGTAACCCCCCCCCGCCTACCCTGTGACTCGGCTAAAGGTGTAGGAAGAAGTGAAAGATTATTCAACATAATTTCTAATTATTTATTCAGTGTTCAGCAACTCAAAAATAATTCAATTTTTAAGTTAAATAAGATATTTCCAATTAGCGGGCAGAGGAATTGACGAGAGTCGCGTAGTCGGAAAATACTTCTAATAATTAATCCTCTTTTATTAATCAGTCTTTTACTTTAATATTTGCTTTAAACTGTAGTTATGTGACTAATTTCCACTTAAATCTCTTTAATAATTTAAATATCAAATGTACTATAAATGCGACTAATACCTGAACTGTAGATTATCTTCTTATGTTCTAATGCATAAACCTTCAATCTCTTTATAATCCTAACTTTCTATCTCTCTTCTCTCACATGACTTACTAACACTCTTCCGTATATCTCTCCAACTTATATCTCACTTTGTCTTGCATTAGCTAACCTTTTTTTGCAAGCGAACCTGAACTATATATAGCTTAATCTGTACATAACGGTTTCTTCTTCAGGAAAGGGTTGTTGATTTTAATAGCCCAAAGATTCCCCAGAGGTTAGTTGAAGGACGATTATAGATCCGTCATAAAGTTATTTCCTTCGTTTACAAACTCTGAAAGGCCTTGTGGAAAAATGGAAAGATTTACCATCCTAGACACTGAGTGGGCCCCGTATCAAAATTTCTTAGACTCCCTTTTTTGAGGGCCCCTTGACATGTTACGATCCTTTTTTTCATATGTTGGGGCTCTTGTAGCTTGGGGTCCCCGTATCATTGATACGGCGGTAGTTAAGTCCCTGATCCTAGACTAGATCACTAATATTTTCCCTATTAAAAAAATCTACTAGAAAGTGTATTTTGATCTAGAACATAAATGCCGTTTTTTTTTTTTGATTGCAACTACATACACATTACTACAAAGTAATTTCTGTAATTAGATATTTAATGTTTCTTAAAGGAAAAAACAGGATTTAAAATAGTCTGTATAAGTAGCAGAGACAAGATTATTGAGGAACCCTTAACTCACTCAGCACTGTGTTGGGAATCAGGGAAGCGTGTTCAAAATCTAGAGAGTCCTCGAAGTCAGACTGATATATAAAGAAGGGCCACGGCAATCGGAAGCTTAAGAACCGCTGTTCTAGGGGAGGGGGGAATAAAGCTTCACTAAAAAACTTCCTGTGTTCTTGTTAAAACACTCTCTCTACTGTATTCTTGTTAACATCACGTTTATTTCTTCACTTTTTAGCTTCTCCGACATGGATTGTCGTACACATCTCTCCGGAAGAAAGTTTGTGATGACAAAGATGACCCGTCTGTTTCAACTGTGTTTTTGCGACCTGCTCAAATGACTCTGGCAACCCGTATGAAATTTAATGCATACATCTGCCATCCCAATGTCATTCAACATTTATTGCAACAAATGAATCAAACTTATATAAAGTATAAGGTAATTTAGATTTTGCTCTCTACATACAATTTAGTAGTTAATCAAATAATATAGTTTTAATATTCAGTTATATTTTTCTTTCTTTATATCATTGCAATTATTTACTTTTTTTAGGAAGACAAAATGCTCCTAGAAGTAAAAAGCACTATAAATAGTATTAACATGCATTTCAAAACTTCAACAACAATCCAATAAGAAATATTATTTCTGAATCATGAAAGTAAATTTTAAGCATCCAAAATACGCATATATACAATGTGTATATGTATAAAACTAGTATGTACTCAATTAAATCCATAAAAATCTATTAATTAAAAAAATCGCAAAAACATAATAAAAATTTTGTAAATGAAATATTAAAATATTATAATCGAAAACATTGTTGGATATGTGTCTACATAATTATTTATATATTTCGTAAATTTGCTATATCTAAGACTATTTTTATCATTATATAATTATCTCTGTTTGTTTCATAACTAAGCGGAATAAAGCTTAGGTATTGAATTTTTTTTATGGCAAAAAGTCAAAATAATTTTTGTTAAAGAAAAACAAGTGTCTTAGAACTTTTTAATATTTATTGCGATGAGAGGAGACCTATTAAATAGTTACAAGAAAAAAACTCATCATGTACATTGAACGTCTCTTTTTGTTGCTCTAAAATTAATTCTAGGTTAAAGAAATTCAAGAAAAGGAGTTCTTTTCTGGACAATGGCTTCAAGAATTAATGAGCTCATCGGACATTTTAATCGATGTAGGGACAGACATATTATCTTCAATGACAGAAATACAGATCCATAACATCTTCGACGTACTTCAATTGTTTACCAGAACTCATGTAATCCAAAACATACATAAAAGGTAAAATAACTTCCATCAATTGTTCTTTCATATATTGTCTATTCTTATGTCATGATACGCAGATTGATTTAGTGTTCTATTTTCTGTTCTTAGATCGTAAACATGGTGATTTTTTATAATTATTTTACTTTGATTATATTTAACTTAAAGAGTAATTTAAATAGCTTATGTCCAAATTATAAGAATAGAATAGTCAGTTATTATATTACCTAAATAACTCTTTATTAAAATTCAGGAAAAGAGAGAGAGAGAGAGAACAAAACTTATCCTCAATTTCTTTGTTTAAACCGTCTAGAAAAGTGGCTCCTTGTTTTACCAAAAACTTGACCATGGACCCAAGGGAAATAACTCTATTTCAATGTATTACAGAAAAATATAAATTTATAACTGGTGTCCTGAATGCAATGTTGTGACATCTGTGATGAAATATTTATTCAAATTACAACTTTTTTGCAGTGAAATATAAGAAAACAGTTTTATTTTTCCGAAATGGGTGAACCTATGAGATGGTTATTTTCATAACAATATTGTCTTAAGTTTAAAGCTAAGTACAATTCGTTGCATGCATTCATTTCAAATACTGAGATCATGCACAAAACAAAACTGTTGATTCGGCATTCGATTCTTTTATACCACACACACCTCAGTGACGCAATAGCCCATGAGGGCCAAGACCTACTGTGCCTATCTTAGTTTTCATGACCTTGGGAACTGAGGTGCATTATTTCCAAATCTATATGTGATAGGCTATCTTAAACCTTCCTTTCCCCTCCTTTTTTCTGTTTCTTGACCTTCCTATCATGCTATTCTTTTTCACTTTTTTAAAATAAAATTGACTTTCCTCTGACCATTTGCTGGTTCCTGTCTTTTGACCATTATCTCACTCCCCTCCTCCTTTCTTCTGCTATTTAGAAAGCCTGGCTTGCATTCTTTCTTCCTTGTGGTTTCCTTTGCTTTGGTGAAGGGAGAGTAAAAAAAGTGGTTCCTTCCTCTTTGTCGCCTTTGACAACCCCCTGCGACTTTTCCTTTCCTCTGCGAGGGTCTCGCACCTGTTGCCGCTCGTGAACCGGCCCCATTATTGCTGTCTTTCCAAAATATAATTTTAAAAAAATGTTTGGACCTTCGCTCTCTTTATCTAGCATTCCTCCCCTCCCTAATTGCGAATTTCCTTTGGGAGTGGTTCCCGCCTCTCTTATTTCTTTTTCAATGTCTTTCCTGTCTCATTAATTAGACAGCGTCTGTTTTTTTTTTTTTTTTTTTGCACTGTTTTACAAAATTCTAAAATATTTCTACTGTATTATTCCCCCTATTCTCAATAATTCTGTGGGGAGGCTCCGTCATTCGGGACCTTTTCATATATGTATTTTGTTAAGTACATAATAAAGTAACATCTCGGAGGGTCGATACACAGATCGAAACCCTTTGGATGGGCTTGATTCTCCCGAATAAGTAAGTCAGGTGGTCAGTCTTACTCAAAAACCTCCAGTGTTTAGTTCCCAATCAAGCTTGGTACTCATTTATCGACCTACTGAAGGAAGGAAAGGCTGAGTCGACCTTACCCAGCCATTGGGCCTGCACGACTCTTTTAAAGCGACATGTTTTAGACAAGTTATTGCACGTAGTGGTGAGATTCCATTTCTATTTAAACCTACATAGACGGCGGCACTCGCGATCGGTTCGACTTCCACCATACTACACTTGTCATTACTTGTACTTTATATACCTATCGAAAAAATATTGTTCTAAAATTTTAAATTTTTAAATTTTATTCTACAAGTAAAAGTTATAATATTAATTTTTTTTAACTTTTATATTAAGGAAAATGGCTTACAAATATTTTACTTTGTATTAAACCTTTTGCGGACGTTATCCAGGCACCCACCAAATTAATTTTAATTTTCCATGGAATCCTTCAGCAGTCACAAGGGTCCCTAGGGATCCGCAGGAACCACTTTAGGAACATAATTTAGGACATAGGCACCCAAAGACGCACTTAAACCCGCCGTTTTTCGGCGACCTTCAGTTGGCCGGACGGCTAAGCGAGGTGCCCGGTCTCCCCGGCCGCCGAGCTAGCTGCCGCAATTCCAAGATTTAGTCGGGGCTGACATAGACTATCATAACTACCTTTTTCATTTCTCACACCTCATACACAATACAACGCAAACAAACCAAAGACTCCAGCAATATAATTTATTCTCAAGGTTGCACATTCCTAATTCTTAATTATTAAAACTATTATTTAAAATTTTTTCTCTATTTTTATTACCTTCAATCTAACATGGCAAATTAATCAGTAAAGTCAACAACCAATTTGTGAAGATAGGGGATAAAGACCTCTTATGAGTACATGTGCCCCAATGAACATTCTACGTTCTACATTAGGGCATAGATTCCCAAAGTGGCTCCTAAGAACCCCTAGGGGTCTTTGCGATTACTGTGGGAGTTCGTGGCAAATAAAAATTGATTTGGAGGTGCGTGGACAATGTTAAGGGTTCGCGAAAGCTTTGATATAAAGTAGAATATTTGCAAACACTTCCATTATAATGAAAGTTAAAATAAACTAGTCATGAGATTTTTGCGTGTTACAAAACTTTTAGAGTAAAATATTGCACATAGGTCAGTGCTTCTCATGCTTTCAGTGCTTGCGACCCAAAATTCAATCATAATTTTCATCGCACCCCTCCCTCCAAACAATAACAATGTATTGAATTCAATACCATACCTTGATGCTAAAGCTACCATACGACTTTAACCTCTTAACTGTCACCGGTGTAGATAAACGTCTCGGTCAGCCAAAGCGCTAATTGCCCCGGGCGTATATATACATCCTTCCTAACTGTGATCTTTTCTGTGTTCTGCTATTCATAAAATTATTCCAAATTCTTTGGAATGCAAACAAAGTAACTTGACAGTGTTGGCGAAGGATTTACTCATTTCAGAGGATTCGGTTATTTATACCTTTTCTCTCTTCTTCTCCCTCCTCCCAATACAGCCCACACGTGTGCCTACGTGGGAAACGGTGGCATTGGGAAGCGAATCGCGTAACTTGTAGTCGGCAGCTAAAAGATTAATTATGAAGATAAGTGTTAATTTTTAAATAATTTTATATATGACAAGCTCCATGGGTCACTGGTAACTATTAAACGTGTTCTTAACTTAGTATTGATGAGTTAAATATAAAATACATTGAGCAGTCATGATACATTTATGAGTGTATTATATCAGTGTAAATATGTGTAATTTATTTTTTTATTATGTCAGAATGTATTTCGTTTGCTTACTTTCAGTAAATTAATAATTTTTTAAATAATCTTGGGTTTTTGACTTTTCAACATGCTTACGCCCTCCTCGTACAGTTATCACGGCCCCCTTGGGGGGGCGCCCCACAGTTTGAGAGACTCTGAGATAGGTACATAAAATACAAGTAGTGAGAAGCGTTGCACGGTAGAAGTCGGACCGATCGCGGATGCAACTGTCTATGAGGTCCAAATAAGAGAGAACGGAATCTTTTGTTTCTACCTCCAATAACTTGATTAAAATATGGCAATATAATAGAGTCGAGAGAAGTGAAGTGAATGCAACAAATTGTCCTTAGTTTTTATTCAAACGCAGTATTTTTTTTTTTTTTTTTTGCATTGTTAAGGAGATAAAATATGTTATGTAAGTATACTTTTTAACACAATTGATATGTAGTGCATAAATTTTAACAAACGTTATACTTTTATCAAAATTCTATTATATTCATCATATCAGTGCTTACCAATATCAATTTCATTTGTCATTTCAGGACATTAAAGTTAAATTTGTAATTTTTCTTTTTGCGATGAATTAGAATTATTTCACTTGAGGGTTCATGGCCAAATTTTTAGTATAAAAAGGGGTCCACGGACACTGCAAGTTTCGGAACCAGTGGTCTAGAATATTCATTAAAAAGAAAGGAATGTAAATAAAATGGCAAGAAGTTATAAATTACTTACCCTAAAATCCGGCGTATAGCGCGCACTTTTAACACAGAAAGTAAGATAAAAATTTAGGGGTGAGCGTTATTCGCTGAGTATAAAAATGATAGCTTTAAAAATAAAAAAGGAGAGAGGAATGTAAGAAAATTATGCTTCTACATATATCAAAATACAGTTAATTTAAACGACGAAATAGCATTCCTTATTGACTTAAAGGGTTGTAGTTCTAGAAGTATACTATTTTTTTTTCAAAATCCTTTGATAATACCTCGAATAAATGACTTCAAAACAAAAAGTATTGCACATTTATATTTAAGTTTATTTGTAAAAAAATGAGGTGATTTATGCGGCTAATATGCCTAAAAATAAAAATAAAAAATGCAGCTTGAAAGTATAAATGCACGTTATACGCCAAATTTTACGGTAAATTATTCTACCATTGCTCTTAAATTAATAATTTTCCTTTCCACACTAGCCTAGTAATCTTGATGTATAACTTTAATACTTCTGTATCATTACTAGTGTGGTATTTATTCATTTTTCTATTTTTAACAGAAATTTCCACTTTCCACTTATAAAATTGGTTTATCATCATACACAATTAGTTCCGAAATTTCCTTTCTAGAATTGTTTTAAGTGAAAATAAGAAAAAAAAACTCTTGACGGTTGATTTTCCTTTTTGAATTCCCTAATCGTATATTACTTTTAAAAAATCATTCCTCTTTATTTCATTTCTATACGTATTTGCAGTTTGAATCAATTCATACTTGTATTGGAACCTGTTTTTCCTGGGAGCTCACTTATAGAAACTCTACAGCAAATTTTAGATGGATTACAAGCTTTCAAATCCTTATCACAGCTGACGAATTTCAGTTTTACTTGTAAGTTGAATTTTATGGGGAAAAAATCTTTCATTTTGTATTTTTTAAATAATTTATACGATAAGAAAACATATCAAGTACTAATGTAATTTTGATAAATTTCTTGTAATTATATACATTTTCGTGTCTCTTATATACTAGTAGGATTCAAAAGTTCCCGGACTGAGCCAATAACGTGGAAAAGTTTTGCAGTAGAACGACTACAATAACATTTCTGTGTTATTGCATTCTTCCCCTTTTCTAAAATGTTTGTTTGAAATCACGTGGTCGGTGGGTTGCCATGGTGACGTATTTTGTAGGCTGATGTATTTAGTAGTCAGCGATTGAAAGAAATTGTGTTTGTTGAGCGGATAATGGGGATATTAATTTTTGTGTTCGTTTGGGAAAAAATGCTACGGAGACTCACGAAATTTTGAAGCAGGTGTAAGTTGTAATACATTATCACGAACACAAGCTTTTCAGTGGCACTGACGTTTCAAAGAAGGCAGGGGAAATGTCAAAGACGACAAACGCTCTAAGATCTCCACAGATTTCCCGCAACTCTGAAAACTTCGAAAAAGTTTCTGCGGTGGTAAGTAAGAACAGGCTTTAAACAATAATAGAATCAGTTGGGATATACCCGGTTACATATCAATGGACGTGACTAAAGATCTTAACTTGCATAGGGTGTGTCAACATAACGTTCACTATATGTTAAAGGAATGCCAATCTGCGGATGAAGTTAAAGGTACACCGCAGGCTGAACAGAAGGACATGGTTAAAAATGAATTCCCGAAATGTTTCGATGACCTTTATAAGCCATGGCAAAAGTGTATTGTTACTCAAGGGTCTTATTTCGAAGGAGGATGTGTTTCAGCAGTTTAATTGGTAATATTTTTTAAATTACAGACTCAGTCCAGGAACCTTTGAATCCTACTGCGTAATAATAGAAAATTGAAAATACCTCTTAACAGACTTTTTATTATCGAAAGAGGAACTATTTCATTTTTTTTAAAAAAATGATTATTAATATACCTTTCATAAAATAAATATCACATTTTATGTATGTTAATTTGATTTCAAAGTATTTAAAATACTGTTTAGAATATGGAGGGGTGGGGGAAAATATGATTGTAAGTTGAGTGCTTAATTTTCTGGCATGGATTAAAACTTCTAATGAAGAGAGAGGGAAAATTGCCATTTTTTTCTAACAATTTCAAAATTACGAATAATGATACATCCACATAACACACACAGCATTATATTTACATATTTATATCATATGCATTTGTGCAATAATGCTAGCGTGTGGATTATTAATTATTTCTACTTCTGTAGAATTTTAATATGAATGAAATTCGCAGAGCATATTCAGCGAGATTCTCTTTTGATTTTTTCCATCAAAATAAGGAAATTATGAGTTTTACTTAATCTTTTATTATGTTGATATCACATACAATTGGTATTTATATAGTGTAAAAATAATTAAACGGTATTAAATTGTTGCGTGTAAACATTAATTGTGGTGTCTTTATTTTGCTAAAATTCAGTTCAAATATAAAACTAATATAATAATGTTTCAAACAAAAATGCGAGAGGAGAACATTTAGTTTGAGATAAAGGAGATATTTTTTAATTGTGGCGAGTCGGAAATCCTCCACAAGTACATCTCTGGGCTAATATAATTTATTACCAGCGTACATGGGCTCTTCTCCTTCTAATACTATACAGTTTCTTGCTCTATAGATCTATATGCAAGCAAATTTATATCGAAAGAGACTTCTGCACATGGTGCACACCAAATCTCAACCATCCTACAGAGTCACTCCCTTGCGGTTTTCGTTCCTCCGCCAGAAGGAAATCCTACAAGTACTCTGTCGAGTGGCGCCATTTATCAGTTGTGACATCAATAAATGCTAATACATTACCACTGGTTACATAATTAAAAATTTAACATAATGAAACTTTTTACACATTTCATAAAATAAATTAAAGAATGCAGTTTTATTTCTTGTGATTTTTTCCTTGGGTTATGATGCTTTATTTTTATTGTTTATCATAAAGCTAGAAATTATTAAATAATGTGTAATAACCTGGATTCCTGTTTTATTGTAGACAGCGTAAAAAATGTATTTGGTGATGCAGTCGCAGATGTTCTATTGAACGAGCTGCATATAGACGCTCAATTGGTATCTTCATTCATGGAGTCAAAAATAAATTTGAACAAGGTATTTAGTGAAATTTTTAAAATTTAGGAAAATTAATTAACAAAATACTTAAAAGAATTAAAACGATTTTTTTTTAAATTTTATTTCATCGTGAATTACTCTGAATAGTAATTTTAATAGAAATAAAAATGAAATGAAGAAAAAATTGTTAAATAACTCTACTGGAAAAATATTTCTTTAAATAATGTTTTTCTTTTAGTATATAAACTGTTCCATATTATGTACTTTTGAGATTACAAATTTTAGAATAAATAATTTTACACATAAGGCACTTAAAAATTTTAATTTTAAAACAGCGTAAAAACATTATTTTTAACTACTTATAATTTTGAATGAATTCATTCATGATTTTTATGTTAAATACTTTGACATTATTCATAGTTTGTATTAGATTGTAGGCATAAAAAAATCAACCATCAACTACTCGTATTTAATGATTTAAATGAGGTATTTTTACCTTTCAAATGAATTTGAATTGTATGCCAAAGTAACTCATAATTAATTGTTAAAAAAACTGAAATCTTGCAATGTTTCGTTCAAGAGCTTAGCCACAAAATAAACCAAAAATAAGCAAAAAAAGTCTCTTCAGGATTGAATTCTGTGAGATCTTTTTGAAATCTAAAGCGAATTTCAAAAAGATCTCTTCGAGGTGACATGATTATCAGGGACGTCTTACCCAGGGGCCAATTGGCCCAGGGCCTCACCTCGGTGGGGGCCTCATTTCGTTCTCGACTCTTAATAAGATCATGATCCAGATAATTTTAATGGACAAATATTATTCCCGTGCATATTCTCCGAAAAACAGGGAATTTCAAACTGCATGTCAACTGGTAAACGTGGTAAGACTGTATTATTGTATCATGACCGTTGTCCATGTCTAGGTCTAGGCCGAGGTCTAATACCATAAACAATCATTCAACTCAGTTAGGCCATCGATCGAGCCGGCTTGTGCCTAAGTTTTTGAGATTGTAAGTTATACACATTTATTTGTTTCAAATTACTGTTTGAACGAGTATTTGACATTGCATGCTACTGTCTATTTTTAAAGATCTCAGGTAGTGCTTACTTTTACATAGGTTCCCAGGGCTTGCAAAAATCTTAAGATTCCTTCTGGGCTCAGGGCCTCAAAGAGTCTTAAAACGTCCCTGATGATTATCGCCCAGTTTTAACGTACCAAGTTTCATGAGCTTGAGACTTTTGTGCACTACGTCGCGTCTGTAGACTCATACACATTCTTTTTATAAATATGAATTATCTGGTAGAAAATTAATAATTAATATTGTTCTAAAAACTAAAAAAGGCTTGAATTTCAGGCAGTATTGGATAAAAATTCCGGTCAAGTTTCCTTTTGTGAGAATTCCCAGGATACAAGCATTTTGTGTTCACTTTCGTTAAATGAAAGGACTGCAGTTTCAACTGAGCATTTACAAGATCTGGTCTTTCAAAGATTTTTACTATCGGTACGTATATATTTTTATTATTTATTACGCTGTAAATTAGAAATAACTAGAAATAATTATATCGTGTGCAATTCGTTTTCATGCTTTGTATTTTTTTTTGAAAATTTAGTTTATATATATATCTATATATATATTTTATTATTATTTATTTTTTTTTTTATATATATATATATATGTACGCCTCGGAGATCCTAAGGTATTATTTGTGTGGATTGGAACGTTTGTGTGTGTGTGTGCATGATAATAAATTTTAAAACATTTTAATTTTAATTTTAATTTTTAACTTATTTTTAATTTTGTGCACCAACATACGTAATGATCATTCATCAATGAACAGCATAAAAAGATGAAGTATTACTTTATCCTTACGTATATATATATATATATATAAACAAGAATAACTCCACAGAATTTAAATATAACTTTACTGAGTCAATAATCCATACAAAAAAATTAACAATAAATGAAAGGATTGAAAGATTTTTTTTATTTACTTACTAGTTTAATGAATGAAATGGCTTAAAACTAATCAAATAATGCTTATTAAAATCATTTTAAGGAAGTTCAATATATTTATATACATTTTATATTCAATATCATTTCATGTAGTCGTAATCATTTGCACTAAAATCTGAAGTGAATGTATATGTTACCGCTAAAATGTGAAATCCGTTATTTCATAGAATAACTAAGTATTTCATGAAATATCTAGATAAGTCCAAACTGTTTCAATCTTGAAGGTTTTTTTAACAAATAACCTTGTGTTTCATACGACTTTAATTCCTGTTCGCTAAAGGTCTTTTCCCATTTCTTTGTAGTTTGGATCGCTGGGAATTGAAGGTGTTTTGAAAGAAGCTGAAGTGGACGCAAAAGAAGCTGAAAAAACTCTGGAAGTATTATCCAGTGCACCAGCAGTAATCAGCAGGCTAACAAACCACTTGGAAACTGTGACAACCGTCATGCATCCTGAAGTCAAAGATCTTTTCAAAAAGTTGGACCAAGGCGTTGATTGGTTAGCGAGTAAGTTGAAACGCATCTTCACGTAAAATAGAGTTAGAGACATTGTACTCATATTTTCGCTTACTATATAGACATAATATTTTGCTTGTTGTTGTTGATAATCATTGAGAGACAGGCGAAATCATACAAAATCCGTTGTGGGCAAATAGTAAACCACAAAGAATTTTTTTTTCTGGAAAAGTCAAGACAGTTAGAAAAAACAAATAAACATAAACAGATCTCTATAATTGGGTTAATATATACTTGTAAACATTTTTCTTGCATGGACATCAACAAGAGTAAAAAAGGTGCCAGGTGCAAGTTGGCTGACATTAACTTGAAGGCTGTGATGAGAATTCAACAAGTAATATCACTTCTGATTTCAAAAAGAAAAAAATGTAGAAAAGTGTGATTGGGTACATTTGAGTCTTTAAGCTCATTCTAAAGTTAAAGTTAAATGTTACAGTTTTAGATTTTAGGAAATTAGTACAGTAAAAAAATTACATGAAATTTGCCACTATTTTATTTTGCCGTACCTCTATTTTGCGAACTTTTTCCTGAAACCAAGAACATTTTACAGTTTTCTTCGTAAAATAGCCTCCAAATAACGAAGTGCCCTTTTCATTTAACAATTTTTTTCTCTTGTAAATCCATTTTTTTTTTCTATTTTAAAAAATTTTCTGTAAGTTTAAAATTATTCTCTCTTTTAACATCTTTTATGGTGATCAATGCCTTGAACTGATTTTTTGAACATTGGGAAAAATAAAAATAGTACAGCAATGAAGATGAAGATGAAAATGATGGTAATATATGCAGAAACCAATAAATCTTCAAATGATTAAATGATAAAATCGTTTGAAATAATTCGACCGGAATTACAGTGTGAAGAAAATACGCCTGAAGAGGGTTTTGGTGTATTGCAAAGATGCGCGGGGGCATATAATGAGAGGAAACATTCTTTCAAACAAAATTAACATACTTTATCAATAATTAAAGACGCATGTAGTAATGTATATTTTAAATTGTTTATAAAATTATGTATGTTCAAAATTACTTGTAGGCTTAAAATTAGAAAATAACATTAAAAAACATTACTTTTAATACAAAATTATTTTTTAAGGTTATAAAAATACAGAGTTTTCCTGGACAATGATTTTTTCCCCTTGTTTTCCTTGCAGATTTCCTTTTGATAGTTAAGATATATAAAATAAATAGATGTTAGTTTACACAAAAATATGAATAATTACTTTTTTTAATATTATATATTATACAGTGTTTAAGAATTTAAATTTGTTTTATGTAGATTATGAAGTATATGGAAAATCAATCTCTATTTAACGAATTTTCCATATAATGAACTATTTAACGGGATTTAGCGACTTCGTTTAACAGAGATCTGACCGTATTTATTAATTTTTACGATACAATTTATGCAAGTTCTAAGATGCAATGTTAACTAATGAATACAATAATTTATAAAACAAGTAATATATCTATATATATAAAGGAGAAAAGTGACTGACTGACTGACTGACTAATCACGATATCTCTCTGGAACCATTCAACCTACAAACTTGAAATTTGGTAGACATGTTCCTTTCATAGAGTAGACATCAGCTAAGAACGGTTGCAAAATAATGCCTTTTCTATTGATAATCGCTGGATACTTTTCAATTAATTATTGATTTAGTCGATCTAATTGTTCATAATAAAGGTCTGCATTAACAGTTTCTCCAGGTTTAAGCACTTCAAAATAGACGATTCCACGAATACACCACCAAACACACAAAAGCTCCTTTTTTGGATGTAAACCTGGCTTAGCAGTCTTTCGTGGCGGTTCATTCGGAGAGAGCCACTGTCTTTTGCGTTTTGGATTATCATACAGGACCCATTTTTCATCTGCAGGGATCAAGCGATCAAAAAACGGTTCTGTATTGTACCGTTGAAGCAATAAGTTGAATGTCGCAGATCGGTTAGCTCTGTTTTCTTCAGACAGATTATGCGGAACTCAAACACCTGCTCTGTTTGTCTTTCCAATCTGTTGCAAATGTTCTTAGATGGTCGACCAAGGTTGGTTAAGAGCATTTAACAGTTCCTCGGTTGTCTGACACGATTTGCTTCCACTTGCGCCCTTAATAACGCCATTGTCTAAAGTTGTTGGTTTTCCTGATCGATGTGAGTCGGAAAGATCGAAATTACCAGATCTGAACTTAGAAAACCACCTTTGGCATTTACGAACATCTAAGGCACTTGGGTAAACATCGCAAATGTTTTTGGTAGCAACTGTTGCATTACTACCCTTGTGAAACTCCAAAAGCATGTAATGGCGGATATGAATCTCTTCTGATATTTGGCTAGCCATTTCACTCAAAATGGGGAAGGATTAATTAAGGTTTAGGTTTTCACAACCTAAACAAGTCACTTTAACTTTGAAATGTCTCTGGCACGGCTTTCAACTACGCAATGAACTCATAAACGGTAAAGCAGCATTGGCATGCGCATAAAAGACATTACTATTCGTCTCCCTAATATATATATATATATATATAGGGAGAGAGTGAACTAATAGCAGGAATTGAAAAAAATATGGCCCTCTAGGATCCTCCACTTCTACAATATGGCCTTCGAGTTAAAACAATTGCCCACCCCAGCAATAGACCGTTAACTCTTGAAGTCGAACACATGAAGGGATCCGTATAGATATATTTTCTATAGAGATCAGCACAACTCAAGATATATATATGCTTGGAAGGAGTCTGATGATCCTGGCACTTGGCACAGATGGAGATTATTTTTGTTCCTCGCTTGATATATCTATGGCAGTGTATTCTGAGAACCTGTTTCACTTTGTGACGGGTCTATCCGCGTCAATCTTCCATTAACCCTCTTGGGTAACTTTGGGGCCAGCAATTATTCTATTTCACAGCCTCCTCGGGAAAAACACGAGATAGTGATATGTTAATGAGTTCGACTATGTAAAGTCTAGATTTAGTAAGAAAGAGAAGGAGATGGAATTGCCAAATTGAATGTAAGTATCGACTACGGATCTCTTCAGCGAGCTTAGCGCGTATTGGATAGTATTTGATATTATTAATTATTGAAGGAATCAACGAGAATTGATTTAGTACCGACCTGACGTTAGTAAGGGTTCGTCTCCTTTGTCAATTTTGATAGCTAAGATTACTTAGTAGGGAATATTAGATTTGAAGGTTAGAATTGAATGTTAGATTTGAGTATCAGGATTAATCTAGGGAATTGAATAATCACTCCAGGGTTTCTACTTGTAGTGTGAACTTGTTAATTGGATTTGTGTGTTGTTAATAAATATTTGTAATTATGGCTTTCGTTGGTGATAATATGTTTCCTTCCACACCAGGCGCGTCGGGCAATGTGAACCCAGTCCAAGATAGGACAGGGGCACGACAAATTGAAGGCTAGAGAAGGCTTAATAAGTACCTAAATACCTACAAATAAGGAGTGAAAGGCGTCCTCTACTCCACAAAATTTTGAGATTTTTTCAGACAATATTATTCCGGAAAGGGCAGGGTGGAAGAAGAGGGAGTTGGAAGGTTACGGCAAATTGCGAAATAATGATAAAACTCCTAATTTATTTCAATTAAAATTTGAACTTCTCCAACGAAATGGTGTGTAAATTAGGAAATAAAGCACCAGATCTAGTGTTCTTCTCGTCACTGAACCGGAACTTAAAATTACGAGTCCACCTCTAATAACTCTCTTATTAGCGATTAATTTTTTTTTATTTATAAAGCTATCTTCGTATTTGTTAATATATTATCAATGTTTATAATTTAGTTATACATTTTCTTTCCTTTTCAATTTACTAGCACCGGAAGCTTTGTCGACGGGTGGACAAATCCTTTGTGGGAAGCCCCTCACATCTCTCAGCCGTAGATTTATGCTGCTTTCACCTGAAGAAACCGAAAATAAAATCGAAGAAAAGGAGCTGTTGAGACTTCCAAGTAATTATTAGATCCACAAATAATTTCTTCACATTCTCTCTAAAATTAGACCTGAAATTGTACATGGAATTTACAAATTCATATGTGTGTTTTAAATTTTATTATAGAAGGGATTTTATGTTTTAACAGAAAATTTCTTGAATTATACAAAGGGAGATATTAGGGTAGAAAATCATTTTCTTGAATTCGTAGCTTTATTTTTTCACACATTAGTAGGAATTAATCCTGTATAGATTGTTTCAATTAAACATCTTAAGTATAGTATTTATAACTTCGCCTTACAAAGTGAAGATTTTATGAAATTAATTTTTTTTAAAAAGATATCGATGATTTTTTCCCCCAAAATTAATGTATTTTTTTATTATTGAAACCTAACATTTTTGACTGATATTAAATAAAGCAAGGTGATAGATGTTTCTTAAAGCAATGAAATTATTTTCATGTTTCTTATAATAATACATATAACTTTATATACAAATATTTAAAACAATTGTGTATAAAATTATGCAAAGCAAAATATATTTGAAAATTCATGAAAAATAGACATTTAATAAAAGGTAATGAAACTGGCCACTTTGTAAGTATCAAATTTTAGCTTCAAACAAATTACAATTTTTTTTTATTTTGAAAGTCCCTTCAATACATTTGCATTGCAGGATTATTCAAATTCGCTCTAAAATGCTTTCTCGTACATACTTTTTCCTCATTTCTACTGCTTTTGTCTCCAAATTCTATTTTATGAGATTGTATTACAAGTTATAAAAATAATATAATTTTTTCAATATATTATCATTATTTTCTAAAATGTCTGGGACAAGTATCTTAAATTTCTCACTTATTTAGTTTGTTATTATTAATCAAGCTATATGATTTTTTAATACTTTATAGCTGATTTTTGTCGACATGGCTACAAGGAAATAATGAAGATGAGAGGGGGCGCAATTTTATGGGGATTTCTCAAGCCTTTATTCAGAGGAAAGATTCTATTTGCTCCGAAGAATTATGCACCAGCTTTAACTATCATTTCTAAGGTATTAATAATTTATTTCTCTTTTTTTTTTAATTTGATCATCCTGTATTCAGTATTATATTAGTTTAAATCAAGAGTTGTAAGTAATTTTGTTAAATAATGGATGAAAATATATTTGTTTAATGACATAGGAATATACATAGTTGATATACGAATATGGCTTGGGAGTCTTTAAGTTGAAAAAGAAACCGCATTGGTTACTTGATTCGAAGTGTGAAATATTACTAATTTAAAAATCCATCTAAAATTGATGCAATTCTGATTATATGGGTATATGGGTTATTTAATAAATATTTTTACTATATAGTGACTGTTTTAGTAGCAGCTAAATGTCTGTACTTGTGGTCGCGTATGAGTACAGCTTATATTTAATACAGATATCCATTACAATATAAACAAAAAGATATTTTAATTGTTCAATGCAGTTTTCCCTATCACAATGGAAATCCAGCATTGTATAACAGCAAATCAGCATCAAAATATTTACTTATTTATGTTCTTAACTGAAATTATAACTCAGGTTATATTATGAAAATTTTTTTTTTAAAAAATGAGCAAAAATACTTCGATCAAATTCTTTTTCAGCAAATTTATTCGAACTATATTTTATGCATCAGGAGACTGCAAGCTCTCTAACCCTCATGTATAATTAATCAATCTGGTATAATCAATTTAATCTGGTGTATAATCAATTAATCATTATAATTAGTGTTACATGATAAAAGAAGCATGCCTATAATTTAGCCAGTTTTATTTATGGTATTTTCCCCGAAATTTCTTGAATTTACTGAAAATTCTCATTGTTATGAAATGTTTTATTTCCAAAAATTATTTGTCTTTGAATGCATTTGTATATATCGAGTATTTTTACCCCCAAATACTGTTTATTTATTCTTAATATATAGAGAATAAATATTCCTATAGTATATTTGTGTCGAATAGAATGTTGATTCTTTGACGGCCATGTTTGGAGGACTTTCTATAAAAATAAATTTGCTACAAAAATTACTCTAAGAATTTAATTGGGTGAAATTTTCCCTTCAGGTGAATGAAACTTTCAACATATTAGAAA